>UXGD01000155.1:0-87001 GCA_900474315.1 Torymus auratus
ATGGACTTGAGATTGTCACCTCTAATGATTGTGATTGGTCGATTTGAAATGGACATGTAAAATTTTATTGGCCCACGATACAGCGCGCGAAGCGCGCATTGACACTACTAGTACTCTCTAAATTAGATTCTCTAGTTTAGAGTGTAAAGTATGGCACTGCCGAAAGAATGCATGTATGCACTCTGAAATAGCGTAAATACACTACTAAACATTGAATACACTGATGATCCCGTGTAAATATCGACGGTGCGTACGAAGACTATCACTCCCGACTACTGGCGACGAAAAGAATTACACTTCGATGGCTGCTGACGACAACTATTGTTTCTGTTTTCGTGACCGCGAGAACTATCACTCCTGAACTATTTTCGGTGAAATTACACTTCGATGTATGCTGGCGAAAACTATTATTTCTATTTTTGTGTCCGCGAAGACTATCACTCCTGAACTATTTACGACGAAAGAAGTTACTGTTCAATGCGTTTTTGCCATCATTGACCAGCAATTTTATTCGCGACAAATAGTTCAGGAGTGATAGTCTTCGCTCGCACACAAATTATAATAATATTAGTTATCATCACGTATAGTGAAAATGATAGTGTTCGGCGCGTTTTTTAGAGTGATAGTCTTCGTAGGCACCGTCGATATACACTATTTCGGAGTGCTTATGCAGTATTTCGAATGTGCCCTACTTTAAACTCTATAAAATAGTGATTTTTAACTGAATTTCATTTCAAGAGATATACGTACTTAGAAAAAGTGAATATTCACTTACTTAGAGGGTACCACAGCCAATCAAAAGCCCACAACCTCGCCCACAACTATACATCATTCATCAAATCAATCGCACTGCGCCCCACAAGCTTTAAAACAAAGCTCGTAATGCACCCTCGAACAACAGATTTTAAAATCCGCGCGCTTATTTATCTCCCCATCTCCCAAAACACAAAACCGTAACCCCGGCTATATAGACTCATCATTACGCATCGGGCAGCAAACCAACCAGCAAGCAAGCAAGCAAGCAAGAGCATTTAGCGCACACGTTATCATTAGCATCCGTGCGCGCGCGGACTCCGACTCCTACTCCTCTCCCAATTGGTCACGCGGGCTTACACGCCAATAATTCAATCGCACACACGACACCCTACTCTCTCTACTCTCTCTCTCTCTCTCTCTCGTCCGCGCTTTGTAACCCTTTCACACGGCCGGCTGGAGACGCGCATCCACTATACCCCGTTTGCCGCTGCAACTCTCTATACACACACACATTGACGCGTACGTACGTCTACGTGTGTATATACCGACTCTCCTCGCCTCGCGTATAATACATAACGGCGGCAGAGAAGAGGGTCGATGCCGGCTCTCGCTCTCTCTGCTGCCGTCGTCTCCGTCGTCGTTCCACCTCGCGCGCGCAGCAGAAGGGAGAGAGAGAGAGAGAGAGAGAGAGAGGAAAGCTCCCAGCGCGGCTGACACACAAACAAACCTAGAGAGGCAGGCAGGCAGGCACCTTTCCTCCGCCTGCGCCTTCTGCCGCTCTCTAAGCTCCCGCCGCCGCCGTTGCCTCCCCCCGGCATTACGTACCGCCGCTGAATTACGTAGGGTGGGTGCAGGTGGAGAGAGATGGTGTAGCTCTTTCTCTTTCTCTTTCCCAGTGGGTGTGTATACCTGTATATAGGGGGGTTGGAAGAGAAAGGCGAACTCCGGCTGAGCGAGCGTCGGCGGAAAAGGATGGGGTAGTCGGGGGTGGAGGATGGTGGGAGAGAACGAAAGAGAGAGATTCGGAAGGGACTGGAGAATGGGGAAATGGGAGAATGAGAGAGGAAGGATAAAAATGAGATAATTATTATTGGCGCGCAAGCGTGCGAGCTTAGCGGCCGTGTTGGGAGCGATGTTAATTAGAAAATTTCGAGGGATTTGATATGAGAGGGTGGCAGTAGTCGGTAGTGGTCGGTTCGATTTCGCCTTGATTGCAGGGATGAGAGTGGGAGCGAATCGTTTGAGCTCTTAATTTTACTCGAATTAAATGTGTGTATAATACAAATCTAAGCGCGGTTAAAATGTTTGTATTTCGATGTGTATATATATGTATATATACGGTGCGCTCACAGTTTACATCTGAATGTACAGCCAGCTTGGTGCTGCCGTGGGTAAGTATTTACTCTGCGAAGAGTACGATAAATAAATCTCTTTTCGCACTTTGCATACTGAAGAGAGAGGGGAGCGAGTATGCTAAAGAATTTGATGCAATGAGCACAGTAGTTTCGAGTCGCAAGCTCTGTTTTATATATATATATATAGCAAACGAGTGCTTACTTTCCGTTGAACGGATTTTTATTCAATAGACGAAGTGTTTTACCAACTCAAAGATCATTCCCGTTCAGACAATTAGGGGTAGTTTAACTGTCGCATTGTAAATACGAATAGGAGTGTAATGTCACCATTGAGAATAGATTTACAGGAACCATACATACAGAGGGATCTAAAATCACATAATGAAATAAATCTCATCTCACAAGCACTGAGCAATAACCCACGCCACCGGCCGAATTAACGCCCTATAAAAGCCGAACAAAAAAAAATCCCATCCCCCACACGCAGCCCATGAGATTTTCAATACTCGATTAGATCTCGCATACAACACAACTCTCGCGCAATAAATAAATCCTAGCCCATCGTATGTGTGTATATGTCCCTTATATGTACGGACCACCGCTACACTACCCCCACCGCCGACCCTTAATTAAATCAAAGCCACACAATCCAGCCCCAGCCTCTCTAAAAGCCATCGCCCATCACTACCCACACACACACATACACACACCACAACCGCGCGTTCGGTGAAAAAAAAAATCGCGCGCTGCAGAGCTCACTCGATACCGCGTATAAGCCAGCCACCCCCGGCCTCCCTGCACATGCGGATTTCGCATACATCTCTCTCCCTCTCTCTATCGTATACGCAGAGGGCAACACACACAGAGTGAGGGGGGGAGCGTTGGATATGTCAAGCACAACCTAGTGCTGCACCTACCTACCTACCTGTGCGCGAGCCGGGGGTTCAACGCACCGTTAAAGCAACCACACCTCTCCGCACCCTATATCCGCACCCCTTTGCGCGGCCGACCGCTCGGCCCGCGCTAGCTGCTGGCCTCTCTCGCTCACCCTCTCCCCCCGATATATATGCACACGCGAGAGTACGTATAGTACATACAGAGGGACGAATGGACGCGCGTGCATGCATGTATGGACGGATGTGTGGATATATAGACGGCGATATGACGGGGGCAGAGGTGATGGACGCAGCAGTTAGTAAGTGCGTGAGTGGGTGGCGGTGGCCCAGTTTTAGGCGCGCGGCCTGGAACTGCTCTCTTTTGGACGTTCTTATTTGCTGATGTGTATCTAGCATGTGTACCTAATCGAGGTGGTACGCAGTACGTTACTATACTACTACTGTTACCGTATTCCTACTGAGCGTCGATGTAACGTAACGGCACGAGGCGACAGGGACTGAAAGCCCCTAACACAGACACGAACACGCGGCCACTAGCTAGTCAGTCAGTCCCATCCACAACCCCCTGGTTACGTACGTACGTACCTATCCGACCCTAGTGCGCACATTGGAGATAGAGAGAGAGAGAGAGAGAGAGAGAGAGAGAGAGAGAGAGAGAATGCTCGCATGTACGCGTGGGGGCGGAAGGGCTTTGCAGGTCGGATCCTGCGATGGTAGTTTGCTGCTGCCGCTTCGATGTGTCTCCCTCACTCTCTCTCTCTCTCTCTGCTCTGCTCTCCTCTACGACGACGACCCTCTCTATATATACATAAGATCCCTTCGACGCGACTGTGAGGGTCGCAGACGACAAAAGCCTCCTTCGCCTCCTTTTCCCTCTCTCGCTCTCGCCCGACGTTATATACGCGTATAGAGAGGACGACATAGAAGGAGAGAGTGAGAGATGTACCTCGGGCGGAACAAGCCGACGACGACCCGGCGCCCGAGAGAGGACGATTTCTGCTTTTCTCGTTTTCCTCCCCATGCCCGATATCAGGGAGAGAGAGAGAGGAAACGAGGTATGTACGCGAGCTAGCGTCCCGGCGAATCTGATCAGCGCGGAGGAACGGAGCGAAGCGAAGTGCGCTGGAGTGAGGTTCCTGGATATTTTTGGTCTGGATCTGCTGATGGATGTTGAAGAGGGTTAGAGGGAGGTATGGAGGATGGGGGATATTTGAAATTATTATGGTTGTGATGAAATTGTGATTGAATGAGGTTTTGGGAAAACGCGAAATGTTGCCGGCTTGATAAGGTTTAGATGAAGCGTTAGATGAGGAGATGGGCGGTAAGTTAGAATAGTTGAAGGTTTCAATTTTAAAAGGGGAAGGTTTCTGTATATGATGTATGTGTATGTGTAGGTTTTGGATATTAAAAAGAAATAAAAATTTGTTTTCTATACCCTAGCATTAACGATGTATGTACCGTGATAAAAAATGTTAATTAAATGGAAGGATTTCGAGCAAAAATAATTATTCAAAACTAACATAATTCATCCAAAAGTTTTACTGTTGCTGAAAATAGCCATTTCATGAAGTGTAAATACCAAAATTTATTTCCGATTGGTACATAATTATGAAATACAAGCAACGTGGGTTTGTAGTCATAAAGTTAACTGAAAAATATCTAACGTATGGTTAAGATTTCTACCAGGGCAGTTGTTCTTTACTTTTTCTGATTCTTGGTGTCTTGGAAAAGTAGTAGATAATAGTCAAGCTTGTACCGACGCGCATATGTTCTACTGTTAAATTTAATGGTCTATTATTATTAATAATTACACGAAAACGGTACTAGCACTTAGATTTACCAAATTAATTAATATATTATAGAGTTTCTATTACTAAACTTAAATCATCTATCATTAATAAACACACAAGAATTCCTCTTACTAAGAATAACATCATCATATCACCAAATTTCTTCTCAACTTAATAAAAAATATAACGTCAACCCAACGCTGCTTTATCCCTCTCGACAAAAACCAAGCACCACCTCTGTCCTGCCTTCAACTCGAAAATGACTCCTCTCGGCGAACTCACGGAATTCCAAAAAAGAAGAAGAAGTATAAGAAGAAGAAGAGGAAAGACTATCCTTCGCGCGCTGAAATTCACGTCGGCGGCAGCAGCGTTGGCTCCTCGCAGCGCCTGTCTATACGTACATACCTACGCTCTTACTCTTTCTCTCTCTCGCAGCGCATCGGCCTCCCACGCTTACACACACTCCGCAAAGCTCTCCTTTGCGCCTTTGCCTTTGCCTTTGCCGCGTGCGCAGCGCTGACTCCCTTTCTCCCCCTCTTCGCCGCTCCTTTGCTCGAGCGAACCCGGCTGCTGCGAGTGCGCGGAGCGCACCGGAGGCGGTAAGTATCTATATCTTTCGCGCTGCGAGAGAGCGAGAGAGAGAGAGCGAGAGAGAGAGAAAGGTGCGTCCTACGAGGTCTAAACACTTCGCAGCAGAAGAGAGGGAGAGAGGTCGGGTGTAGTTTTAATGAAGTTACCCCGAGTTTTGTAAGCAACTGAAAAATCTGAAATTCATTCGCAGTAGAAAGGATTTTAGGTGCAGGATGTACCTGCAGTAGTGCAGGTTTTGTTACGTCCCGATATAGTAATTGGAACTCAAATTTTTTGATAGGTTTGTGTAAGAACAACTTGTTTATTACGTGTTACTGACCTTCTTTGTTCAATGGTTGTCGCTTATGACATCAAGTGGTAATGGTCAATCATATTAATTGCTTCCTAAAACAGATTTTTCGAGGAAATTCAATTATCGGTTTCACCTATTTTAAAAGTCTTACTTTTATAAATACATATGTAACAATACTACTAGCAGGTATATAATCAGTAATGTATTTCTGATTCTAACGAATCTTATGCATATTATTTTCCAAAAGTATCCAAGATCCTCATTCTCATTTACGGTATTATTAACTTGTTTCATCAACCTCGGGAATTAAGGACAGTATTTTTAGAAAACATGAATGCAAAAAATTTATGGAAAAAAGGATTAGATTTTGGAAAAGTTAAAATACTAAACTTATAAAAGAAAAATGATGTTTCAACCTCGATACTGTCTGGTATATTCGTCAGCACATGGCACACAAATCTTTCGTCGACACAGCATGATAAATTTTAGACTTGAAGATCGTATCACGACCTCGCAGCCCGAATGGGAACTTCAGTATGATTTAAAAAACCGCTGCCAGTACATTATTGGCACTAATTAGCTTCCTCAAACTAAAGCATTTATTCCTTTTCTAATTTGTAATCACAATAATTAATTGTATAATACCGAATTTTCTTTATGAGTATTCGTAATGTTTGGGCTTGGCGATGAGGGGGTCTATTTTTGTATTTACCAATAAAAAATTCCAAATATCTTTGGTCGTGGCGATTCTTTTATAAAACAATTTTTTACACACATCCGTTACGAGTTGCTAGTCTCGCATCAGGCGCCTCCCCAAGTGGCGGATAGGGGAAAGCTCGTCAGATATGAAGGGCACCGAGAAAATAAAATACCCGGGGTGGACCAAAACTAGATAGGGGAAGGCACTTCGAACAAGACACCAAGCATTGTAGATGTGCAAGAAAATACAGCACCCCAAATTAAGATCAGACGAAAGCCCCGGTGGCCAGTGCACGGAGATAGACCGCACGGATTGGGGGGGAGGGAGGAGACAGAACGTCGTGGCCATCCAGCCTGGTGAAGAAAGGGTGGATCACTTGGCCCTTACTGCATCCCAAAAGACAATCGAAGAACAAGAGGCAACCTGGGCTAGCTCAGTACAGAGGAGCAGCCTTACAGGCACTAAGAGGAAAGCTAGAGTCTTTGCTGGATTTCATATTGGAGAAGAAGAACATTCATACAGAGCTGCAGAACATGGCAAGTTCCACTAACAGGGCCCTTAAAGAGTTCATCAAAGTACAGCAGAGTCCAAAGCCCGAGAAAGCTGACAGCTTCAGCAACGATGGGGCAAGTCAGTCTTCCACAAAGGGAAAGTGATAGAGGAGAACAGTAAGCGAGAACGAACGACACCACCCGAAATAGAAAAAGGCGAAGGGAGGCGAAGAAAGAAGAAAGGTTCCTTCTACCACGACACCGATAGGGAGATAAACAAAAGCCCCACCTGGATGATCACGGAAGAAAGAGGATACTGGCAATTTGGCTGAGGGCAAGCCACAGTTCATGGACAGGTGTGGACCACGCCCCGATGCTATTCAGATCATGGCGTCTGGCGATGATCGGTACAGCGGTATCATAAGAACGATGGAACTATCGGTCCTAAAAGAAAGAGTGACCTACTTCAGACAAACCAGGGCAGAATAACTGCTTCTGGAGCTGAGAAGGCCTATCGTGGAAGCCGCAAAGCTCCGAATAACAGTCATGCCTACTATAAAGGAGTCAGTCGGTTTCCGAGCACTGAGTAAGAGAGAGACTCAATATCAGAGACATTGACGATACCACAACTGTGGATCAGGTGGCGGAAGCCATAAATAATGTGATCACGCCGAGCACTACAGATCCTCAGGACATAAACCTTCGGGAATATTACAGAAGCACCCAGAAAGCTAACCTTATGCTTTCAACAGTGGATACAAGACTACTACAAGAGAAAAAGGATCGGCTGGGTGAATTGGTGAACTGTAGGGTCTTATTGCGCTAAACGTTCCTGCACTGCTATACTTGTCATGACCGCGCATCAAGCGAGAGATTGCAAGAGCCCGATAGACCGATCAGCGATGTGCTATCAGTGTGTCAAGGATGGCCAAGAGTCAGTGGACTGCACGACCGCAAACAAGCGATAGGTGCCGGAGATGAATGCACCGACTAACAATGGTTAGGCTGTGGCCCAAGATATACTGTTCCAGCTCGGCCAAGAAGAGAATGCAGATGTTGTAATTAGCGAGCAATACGAGGACCATAGCGAACCTATTTACTGGATCAGAAATGCCTCAGGCAAGGCGGACATCTGGATAAGCGGAAATCTCCACATACCCAACAAGATGGTTTGCTCTTGCCTGGTTTCCCCTGTATGGAGGCAGTTGGAGTAAGGCTATACAGCTGCTATATTCCAATCAGCGATACCATCGAAGAATTTCTAAGAACCCTGGATGCTATCGTAACCAGTGCAAGAACCTCGCGCTTGCCAGTCATGATAGGGGGCAACAGAACTTAATTTGTTGATGATGATCTCCGCAATTCTTACGAAGCCCCAATCTGGGCTGATGCTCTAAGTAGCAACAGAAGCTACGGAACCACGTGTCCGTGAAGTGGGGAGCTAGACGTCCAGGAAACACGGATTTGTCACATTCCACATGACCCAAGTACTTAAAGGACATGGTTGCTTCCGTAGTTACCTCAAACGGGTCGGCATTTACGAAAGCACGGAGTGCCCGGCCTGCCCGAGTCACGACGTGGACGTGAACCATGCACTATTTCAATGTTCGAGGTTTGAAGAAGAGAGGCAACGATTTCGGGCCTCATGGGAAGGTCCCCTACCTCCCGAGGACATAGGAAGGTGCCTACTCGACTCACAGAATGGATAGGGCGCAGTAACTATGCTTGCCACCTCCATTATATGGAAGCTGAACTCTATCAGAAGAGCAGAAAAGAAAAGAGAATTCAGCAACAGAAGGAGCCAGTGAGGGTAAAGACTGCCCTCCGCGAAGCAAAGCTTTGTAGGGGTTCCCGCGGAGGGAGCAACAGTCGAGGGTAGGTCTCTTTTATTTAAGATCATCAGAGAAGTTTCTTAGTGAGTATTGCCACTCATGGCCGAGTCCCACGGCACATCCTATTATGCGTAAGGGCATTTTTTCTCCTAACCATGTGCTACTATATAAGAGAGAGAACGTGATAGTATCGAATTGAAGCTTGGAGGGCAACTTCAGAGCGTTAGATGGATAAAGTGTACTGTCATTGGTCGAAAAAGAATGATGGCGGTGCTCTCTGCGCACGTAGCACGCTTGAACTTAGAGGGCTAGTCTTGAAAAAAGCACACATATATACATGTGTACAATATATATATAGGTATACATAGACAGACACGAAAAAAATTTTTCTCAAAATAATATTTTTTTTTTTACCGTTACTAAGATTTTTCTATGTGGAAGAAAAAGAACATTTGATTATTAATTTAGCGAGCGTCTATTACGAGTAGGTACATTATTTCTTATCTCTACCAAGAATGATCGTTTACGCCCAACTATATATTTCTTTGTACTCTACCGAGTAATAAATACCATTTTTACTCTATATAAATGAAGTATTTTTAATTTTTCTAAAGTCAATCCTTTTTTCTTTTAATTTCCCGCATTCATGTGTTGCGAAACATTAGAAGTTAAATACGTAAAAACTTGGAAGAGGGAGGGCAGACATTTTTAGATAACAACATGGATAACAGGACCGTAAAAATCAGAAAACCATGAACTTTTATTTTAGTTGAATTGACATATCGATATTACAACCATACGCAAGACTTTAGTATCAATCAATCGATCCATAAAGAAAAAACTTACATCATAGGAAACATTAAAACGCAAAATATTACGACAGAGGGGTAGCATAAAGGAAGCACTTATATTTTATGCAGGAAACAGAAAAATATACCAACCAAAGGGAAAATTAAAACCGCGCAAGAGTATCATTCCGCTTGTATAAAAGCTTCACCGCCCGATAGACTGCGGCGCTCAAACCTTATATATACCATTCCACCCCGATAAAATCACGTTCGCGCGCGCGCTAATTCTACGCCGGTTCCTCTCCCCCGCAAACAGTCCATCTTTGCCCGAAGGGTCGACGACGACGACAAAACTGCGCGCGACTCTTGTCAGCGCAAACGAAATGAGGGGAGGGGAGTTGGGAACCGAAGACACAGTAGAAGAAGAAGAAGAAGAAGAAGAAGTGGAGGGTTGAAGGAGCGCGCGCGGCGATAAGGGGGGACAGATACGTGGGAGTAAAAGTTGGATTTATTACTCGCCGGGCTCCTTTGTTTTTGCGGCTAGGTAAACAAAGTCGCGGCAAAAAGACATGCGAGCGCGTGGTTCTGGGCGGAAGCGAGGGTAGTGAAGAAGGAGGAGGAAAGATTCGGGAATTGTTGGTGCGCGATTTAGGGTGGACGTGACGCAGGTTGCTAAGTTTGCTGAATCCCGTCCGCTGCACTAATTTCTAGGAGGAGGATGCTGGAAAAATGCAAATCGAGAGAAATAAAGTTCCCCGTTCAACGTCTCCTCAATTTTCTCGCGGAATAACAAAACTTTTAGACTTACATTCTTATACCCTTTTCATCGTATAATCGTATAATCCATTACATTAAACCGAATATTCAGCCCTTTTAAAAGCCCCATCTAATCATACCAGAGCACCGCGTGAAATTTTAATCACAGGATCGGGAAACAAAACTCGTTAGCCCGAACCGTCATCGCGATAATTGTTCGTCGTACACACACACCCACGCAGGTACCTCTACCTCTTCCTCCCCTTGCTCTACCCTCCTAATTCCTCCATCTCCTCCGCGACGTCGTCTCTCCGCATCAGTTAAATAATTAACATTTCGACTCTCACATATCCTCCTCCACCTCTCCGTTCCCCTTCTCACGTTGTCCCTCACGGCGCGTCTGTGCATCACGCGCGCATTGTCCTTTTGACTTTCCTCGCTCCACACGCAGACACACATATATTAAAGTTGCGCCGCTGCTACCGCCGTCGCGCGCACATATCCACTCCTCTCCTACATGTAACAGGAGCCAGCCAGCCGCCACTGCTGCTGCTGCTGTCCACTAGCGCGCACTCCCATCTCTCTCTCTCCCTCAAGCCGTTCGAAATCCGCGCGACCCCCGCAGCCGACACACACGGTGTGCAGCAGCACATATTGCGCTTCGCGCACCGCAAATGCGCGCGCGGGGGCACGTATATACATATATACATACACACGTATATACAGAGAGAGAGAGTGAGAGAGAGAGCGGTGGTAGTCGAGCGCGAGCGCGCGCCGACGAGCTGAAATATGCAGAGAGGGAGATGTGACAGACGCGGGTGACGTCGAGCTTTTGCTCTCTCTCTCTCTCGCTCTCCCCCGCCCTCCCTCCCTCCCTTTTGCAGCAATCTCTGTACGCGAGCGCGCGCCTATCCCCGCGTATTCCTGCAGCCTCATACCTCACCCTCTAACAATTCGTCGAGAGCGGCGGTAGCAGCAGCAGCAGGCTGCTGTTGCTGCTGGCGAGCGGAGTAATGTACGCGCGAGCTTTGGATTTGCCTATCGGTACACAGACCTCGCACCGCCCGCGTATACATATCTATGTATATGTATATATACAGACACACAAACGCGGTGGCGAGGCTAATGCACATCAGAGCAGCGGGCAGAGGTGCATTATCAAACGACGCGAGACTAGTCACTCACTGCCCCTCTCCCCCTTACTCTAATTCGTCCCCGCGATCGCTTGCTTTTTCCGCTGCTTCTCCTACATACATATATATAGGGATTGAACGCGAGCGCGCGAGAGATCGGATTATATCGGCCGCGGCGCGCATAAATATTCAAAAGATACTTTCGCGCCCGTTCCTCCCTTCTCTTCTCGTCATGTAGCATAAAATGCAATTTGTGCGGGATGGAGCGAGGCGAGCCAAGAATAAGAAGCGCGCGGGCGAGCGAGCTTCGTCCTGTGCAGGAAAATTTTCTCTCTCTCCCCCGGCTCGTATCTGTCTCTCTGGCGAACGCGCGCGCATCTTTCTCTCGCCTATACGAGCGGCACTTGGCAACCGCGGCGATGCTCTCCCGTACACGTATATATATGTACATACACACACGAAGCCAGGAGAGAAACACAGAGAGCGAGGCAAGAAAGAAGAGAGGCGGCGTGGCGGCGGCGAGTCGCCAGTGCGTCTGGACCCTAACAAGAAACTAACCCTCCCTTTTCGTGCCGAGTAGAGGCGAGCGCACAACCCCTCTGGGCCTCGCTCGCTCTCTCGCAACATTACGTTCCTTCCTTCCTCGCCGCCGCCATCCTTAACGTTATCTTTCCCCGTCTCTCGCCACTCGCCTCTCTCTCACTCTCTCCCCTATCTCGTATATAGCGAGCGCTGGAAATGGGGTGAGTCTCGGGGCCGACGCGCGCGGCTGGAAAGAACCCGAGAGGGAGGGACGAGCCTCTCTCTCTTGCTCGCTCTCTGCGGAACTTAGCTCGAAACGGAATTACGGGGCGGAGAGAGGAGAGGGTCGGACGCGGCGACGACGCCAAAGTCCAAGAAGAGAGAGAGAGAGGCGGCGATGGACTGGCGCTTATCTAACGATGTAATACCGGCGAAAAGTGCCCCCGACGTCGACGCCACGGCGGTGAAGAAAAATCCTGAGAGCGAGCGCGTGAAAATGTGGCGCGGTGCTGCAGGGATTATAATTTTTTGCGGGCGACGTTGGAGAGACGAACGTAGTGCAGGTGAATTTTCGTTCGCTCGCGGGAGGTAGTATTTCGGGAACAGCGCAGATTTGCCGCGCGACGGTCGAAATTATGCAGGATGCGCTGGCTGCTGAATAAAGTATATTTATCGGGGAACGAAGTAATGGATTTTAACTGGGGAAAATTGGGAAAATCTGATATGTCGGGGTTGGCGACGAATCGAGAGGATCGCTTTTAATGCTTTCTGTTTTGGTTATAATAATCTGCGTGATACGCGATACGAATTATTTTCGAAAACAATATTTTGACTATCCGAATCTCTCTAGCAACCCTCATCCTTCATGCCGAAATTCTCCCAAAAAATCCATCCCATCATATTCCAAACCTCGCAATCATCCACATATACCCAACGCAACGCCCTCCCACCTCGGCCTTCCGCTTCATTCGATTAACAAGCATCAAATTCCCAGACCCGGCGCCACAGCAGCACACCACCCCCCTCACCATCGCCTCGAAATTGATCGATATCTCGCCGGTTTTTTCCTTCAACCCGGCGCCCGCCGCGTCCGCGTCGCTGGAAATATTCTACCTCAATAAGCCCAAGAGAAGTATGACGAGGGTCGCCTCCACCTTCGTACCTTTTTCTCCCGAGCCACCCCCTCGGCGCGGGGAAAAAGCTCCCACACACACACCCAGCCATGAAAGAAACATCGGAACGTATCTTTCTGTATCGAGCGCGCCGCGAGCTTATATATACGCGTCCCTCCTCGTTTTCGTGCATCGACAGTGACTGCGTGTGTATGTATAAACCTATCGGACGACCTGCCGAATACACGCGCGCGGCTGGGGTGTGTATACGAACGCGAGTGGGTGGGTGCGAGAGCGAGCTCGTTCCTGGGTTCTTCTTTGCCCCCTTTTGCGTCCAGCGGCGGCCGATCGATTTCGATTCCGAGCCGTTTCTTATACATGCGCGGATACAGAGACAGCAGGCTTTTCCATCGGCGTCGTTGTAGCTTTGTCATTCAGAAATAGCGTGGACAAAGGACGCTGGTGGGTGGAAAGCCACAGTAATTTCTTGTTTCAACCTTATAAGTAGAAAGGATTTCGAAAATGAGATTTTGTTGATTGTGTGTTGAGAATGGTTTAGAAGCGTGAGGGGCTGTCTGAAGTATATGTATATAATACTCCTTTACCTGTTGCGTAATGCCGAAATTGAATGTAAGTACGGCTGTGCGCAGCGAGGCGATAGATTTATCCGGGGCGTCGTGTTGCGTGACCTAATTGATTGCCATCGGGCCATTCGCTTTCCACGCGCGGGAGAGATAAAGTCAAAACTGTTAGTCTTTGTCTTCCTACCTGCAACTAATTATCTGCTCGCGAGCAGGATGATTTATTGGCCCATCTTTGCGTAGGTCAAAAGAATTCGTTACGATCACACCTCGTGTGAGGTGGTATAATCTTGATCAGTGATAAAGATAAGGGAGCTGTTCTTTATTTATTATTTATTGAGATTGTTCAAACAACAATATTGTTTTTTATTCGTCGATTGTTTCTTTTTACGTATAATTCCATATTCAATAAACCTAATTAATTGGATTGAAAAAAATCTGTGATAAAAATAACAACGAATATATATCGGTGCAATCAGCAAAATTCATTCTTTTGACCCAAACCCCTGTGTTACCAACAATACACCGACATCCGAAAACACATCCCAGCCAACATCACCCACCCCACCTACCCTCAAAAACAAAAATCGAAACTGACGCCAGCAACGAAAAAGAGTACAAGTCAGCAGCAGCAGCAGCTCGGACAGCAGCAGTGGCGGCGAAAGAAGGATCTAAAAGCTCTTCTCTCGACAAAAAAATTGCCGCGACGGTGACTGCAGCCAGAGCGGATTGCACGTATATATATATATCTATCCTCGGGGCCAGAGAGGAAGCGCTCTTTTCTGCCAGAACGGTGAAAAAGTGAACGCGAGGATCGATGGAGGGGGCGACATTCAAGGTGTGTGTGCGCTGGAAAAGAGTTGACGGTCTTTTGCACGTAATCTATTACCCCCCGCGAGCGCGTGCTGTCTTCGCGCCTGAAGAGATGTTTGGGGGCGATAGCTTAATTGAGCCTTTCCGCGAGTTAGGGCTGAGGCGAGTGTATCGCTTTAAAATTGACCCGGGGTACGCTGGGTATATGGGAAGGGTGCGCGAGAGCTTTAAAGCGGGTGAGCAAAATTTAGGATGCCACGAGGGGGCGGGGTTATTGTAATGGGTGTGTTAGTATTTGTTGCGAAATAAATGACTGCGAAAGTATATAGCCAGGATTTTGAAAGTGATGACGAAGTATTAGATGGACGAGTTTAGTGAAACATTTTTTTTCGATGTTTTGGTTAGTTAAAAGAGAAAGAATGTATAATTGTTTTAATTGGATATATTTAAACTGATGAGCTGAGCTTTTCTTGCTCCCGATGATAAAACGGATTAAGCGCCCACTTCATTGAAAGTAAATTAAAAGAAATCATAAATATTAATAACCACCGCGGCCAACTAGCTCCGTCCCCTTTTATGTATACCTTTCATAAGCCGTATATCCATCTTCTAAGCATTAGTCGCCCATTGACTCCACCCGCGCAATTTGCAAATCATTTTATGCGCGCAGACAGACAAAACCGCGCGGCGGTTCCGCGCCATACCCGCGCCGCGGCGACGAACCCTTCCTCGAGCGCCAAAGCCTTTTAACCCTTCGCCCTCTCTCTCTCTCTCTCTCCCCGCAAGGAGTTAATACTCGGAAAGTCCTTCCTCTCCCCCTCTCTCTCTCCGTGGGCGATCTTTATCGAAGAAAAGGGAGGAGGGAATATAAAGGCCGTCTCCCGGGCGAATATGAAAACAATGGGGAACTAAAAGGAGAGCGACTCTCGGCAGGGATAGTGATCACTCGTTTAAAACTCGCGCTGCGGCGGCAGCAGCAGCCGCGGTGAAATTCGAAATGAAAAGTCGTCACGAAGTTTGTCGCACGAGCAGTAAGAGAGAGAAGGGCTGGGAGAGAGAGAGAGTCAGATTAGGGTCAGAGAATCCGAGCTATCGGACGGGCATTGAATTACCGACCCGCTCGCTGCTCCCGCGACGTTTGACGCTGGCCTTCTCTATATACAACGCAGATACATAGATGTATATTCCGACTATACCCTCTCGCTTTCGGCACCGGCGTGTATACATAACGCCGGCTCTGCTCCTTCGGAATTTACGTAATCAAGCTATTCGCGTTCGGCTGGGTATACATATACATAACAATCGCCTCTCTCTCTTTCTCTCTCCGTTACGTGAACTTTCCGCTAGCTTGAAAGGGGGATGCACTGGCGTATACACGAGTATACGTATTTGTACATACTTTCACCGGGCGAATTCGCGCGTAATGAGCGTAACTCACTTACTTATGCTAAACGAGGTGTTACACGCGCGCGCGAGCGAGCGAAAGAACGAACGCACTTTTGAAGCGACGACGCCGGGAAAAGAGAGTTGATGCTTTTTTTACTCGACGTTCGACGATGCGTGCGGTTAATGGGGAGGGTAGGCGGGAGAGACCCAGTTTTGCTAGCCTAGTTTTTCAGACGCACGCGTGCGTATATATACATATATGTGGGAGGATGGGGAGGTTCAAAGTGGCGTCAAATATTTTTGCAATTTCCTTCGTTCGGATGAGTATACATGGATTCTGCGGTTATTGGGGAAACCCTTGTTGTACTCAGCGGAGACATTTTTGAAAAATACGCGATAACTATTTATTATATTTATAAAAATAATTTATACAATACATTATCGGTGTATTTATTTAAAAGTACATAAAAAAATAAATAAAAACATGAAAATTTATAAAAATATATATAAAATCATATACGATACACACCGAGCAATTACGCTTTTATTTATACCGCAGCCTTCGCTTTGATCATCCACAGACATTTTTACATACTTTTACACAACCTCTGCTCCGCAAAAAAAAGAAGACATCATTGACAGTGCAAAACATACACGCGTCTCACACCTCTAATTCCTAACCCACTCTGCGCACACCTCGCGTATACGAGCAATTAGCGCGACTCCGCCACCGCAGCAGCGTGCACACCTATTTCGACCCTTAATTTCGCGAAAGAAGCGGGTAAAATATCCTGCGCTCTTCCGCGCGCAAAGGCCTGCAGCAGCAGCAGCAGCGCAGTTCTCTCTCTCTTTCTCTCACTCCCCTTCCTCTCTACAAGAAAAGCAGAAAAGCCTTCTCTCCCTCTCCCGTATACGCTTTTGCGCGCGTTCCCCCGCGTATACGTACGTACGAACCGCCGCAGCGGTGAAACCTCTGGCGCATCTCTCTCTCTCTCTCTAGCTACACGTGTGTTTCTCACATATATATATACAGACACATAGACGGAGGGGGAGAGAGAGAAGGGTCGGTCGCCCGGAGAGTATAGGGAAAGGTTGAAAGTGTGGGGGAGGAGGAGGAGGAGGTCGGGGCACGGCGGAGCCTCGCGCAGAAATTAATATCGAGCTGTGCTGCTAGCTGCTACTGCTGCTGCGGGAGCCGCACTCTCTCACATCCTCGGGCCACGTGCTACTCTCTCGCTCTTTCTCTCTCTCGACCACTCGCAAAAACTAATAGGTCAGTGTGTGTGCGTGGCGACTGGCTGGCGCTGGCACACGTACATGCATATACATACACGCGGGCGAGATAGAGAGAGAGTGTGTGTATTCGTGTATATATAGAAGATAGATAGAGAGAGGGCTCTTCTGTCTGTCTGCGTCTCCCTCTCTCTCTCTCTACTCCTCGGACACGTTCCTCTTTCCCACGTCCTTCCGTGGCGGCAGCAGAGGCAGCTAGCCCAAAGGACTACTCTCTCTCTCTCTCTCTCGCTCGCTCTCTGTCTCTCGGACTCTGCGGAGGTAGCGCGCAGCAGAGAGTCCGGGGAGGGTATATATACCCGGCGCCGCTGCCGCCGCCACCGCTCTTCTCTCTCTCGGAGTGTGACTGTGCTGGAGGTGGGGACCGGGGGGAAGAGAGGAGGGGGAGCGACGCGGGGAGAGCACAAGTTGGTTTCATCTCGAGGGCTCAGGTCGGCCTGAAAGGGAAGCTTTCAACCAAGAGGCAAGTGGAGCGAGTCGAAACGAGCTCAGCGCTACTCGCTCTCTGTCTCTCTTTCTCTCTCTCGCTCGCTCTCGCGTTCCCTTCTGCGCCTCTCGCTCCGTCTACTCTCGTTTCTACGTAGGAGTAGGATGGCCGGAGAGAGAGAGAGACCGGATGGCCTGTACTGAAACTCTCCCGAACGAACTCTCTCGGCTGCTGCTGGCTGCCAGTGTCTCTCTCACTCGCTCCCCCACAGCGCGGAAACCCAAGAGCATATACCGATATGTAGGTATGACTATGCGAGCAGGTGTGTATATGTATATGTATATACATGTTCGCTTTGCCCTCTGTCTTTCTCTCTCCCTCTCTCTCTTTCTGTTTCAGAAAGTCTACTTTTTCCGCGAGCCTGGTGCGCCCACATGTGCGGCGGCGGCGGCCCTTTTTGTACCCTTTATCATCTCTCTCGTATGCGCAGAACCCGCTCGCTCGCCCACCCGCCCGTAATTATATGTGCTCCGCTGGTACGCGAAAAGAGGGAAAGGAAAAGAGAGAAGGTGGGATTTTATAATCTCGATTTATTGGGCTGATTTCGATTAGCTCGTACTTAGGAGCTTCAGATTTTTTGCACCATCTATATATACCGGACGCGAGTGCAAGCGCTAACTTTTTTGCGGTTCCACGTGCGTGTTATGTATGTAGAGCTTTGTAGCCGGTGCATGCGGGTAAGAGGGAAAGATTTTTTGCAAGGGGCATGGCTATTTCTTTCGCGGAAGCGACTAAACAGATATTTTCCCTCTAGTAACGCCGCAACCGTAATTTTTTATATCGTATAGAGGTCCGGTGAGTTTTTAAATAACGTAGGAGAAATGTTTTAGTCAGTGTTATCAGTATTATAAATATTCAAACACTCGGATTTTAAGCTGAAACCACAAAGGGCAATCGCGATTTACACCTTTAAATTAACCATGAAATCATAACCCAAATTAGCGCAGCAATTATTCATCCGAAATACTACCCAATCAAATATACAACTAATCAGCAAACCAAATACCGCTCACTCCATCGACGAGAAAAAAAAACACAGACACTCACACCTCGCCACAATAGCGCTCTCCTGGAAAATGACGCTAGCGAACTGGCACCTCACGCCCTAATCGAAGCGCCCCCGCTCTCAAACGCAGATAAATGCACGAGCCGCGCGATTTATTGGCTCTTCATTTTGTCATTGTCCGGGTGTGTGTATATACATAATTATATACGTGCATGCACTCTATTGTGCCGGTCTACTACTCGCTACTCAATACACACACACACACTCCCTTCTTATCTTTCGGCGTCGATACGAAAATCGTTGGCTTGCAACCGACACGCGTTGCCTCATTGTTTCTTCCCTCGCTTATCGTCCTTCTTTATCGCCACCGCCGCCGCGTCCGCCCACGAGTTTCTCATGTTCCCCACCTCCGCGCTTATTCCCGGTATATCATTCGCCGCGACCGATGAGCTTAGCCACCGCGAGTGACAATAGATTTCCAGCTGGCGCTCCTTTCTGCCTTTCCCCTTACATATATTCTCCGTAGTCTTATGTCTCAGAGCAACTATAGCCGAACGGTCCGGCGAAGGTCTGCTTTTTGCAAGCCTCGTGCTTTGTAATATCAAGGATAAAGGCGACGGATTAGGGATAGTAGTAGTGGTATAGCAGTGGGTTCGCGTCGGTGGAGGTGGTGGCTATTGGGAAATGTGTAGGTGTCGGGGCTTGATTATTCGATGATGTGTGTAAGTCGATTGAATTGTCAGCCAGCCGTGAGCGCGCACTATGTATGGCCATTGAAATCATTTTTATGGGATAGCATTTTTTCGAATCATTGTTATTTCCAGTATATTTTTTCCTCGGGTTAAGTGATAAAAGCTTTTATTATTTCCCTCAGAGCCAACGCATATGTACAAAAGTTATTTTTGCAACAATATCATAACGAATACAACATGCGAATTCAATTTTGATAAAGGAAGCTCACAAAAAGGCTTAATTCAATAACCAGTGTAGGAAAGCGCCTGCTAAAAATATATCGAAAATCCGATTTTCAAAACCGTCTCGTCCCCCACCTCGCCCTCTACAAACTCCGCAACGGCATTTAAATTTCGAGCGCGAAATCTACAAATAGAGATACCGATTTAACGTACACCGACGTATACACACAGACATAGAGACCGATTCCAGACCGCTGACGCTGGCGACCCTCCTAATCCGGAACGAAAACGAACTCGTCAAAGTGCCCTCTCTCCCTCTCTCGGCCCAGCTCTCTCGCGAGTACATCTCTCCAAACTAGCCCTGCACGTAAAGTCTTAAAATAGTCGGAACAATTTATACATCCGGTTCCGCGCGAGCAAAAGGGGGAAAGGTACATACATACATACACCTCAAAGGTCCTCTAAACTCTCTCTCTCTCTCTCTCACTCACTAGTTCGTTGTCGTAAACCTACATATCCACACCCTTCCCTATATATCCAACCCTCCCTTTCCTTCCACACACACATACACACGGTAATTCTAAAAATTAACCGGGCGCGGAGCGCCAAACCACACACGGCCGATCGATCGTCGCTGTGCCGCTGTTACTGCCGGCGGCTCTGCTCGGCGCCCGAAAAAAGGCAATACACCAACGGTCCCCCGGCCCCGCGTAACAATCAATGACACGAAAGGATGACACGAGCGCACGCCCACGATATAGGTATACGTATACATATATATATAGGTACATACATATAGCCATATAGGTTTTGGCCGGGCCGCGGGGATTCCCTCCGGAAATTTGAGCTAGTCGAATTCCAGCGCGCGCGCGAGCGAGCTAGCGGGCGCCAGGTATAGCCTGGATATATACAGGGGGTGGCACGGGGGGGAAACGAACGGGAGAGAAAACACGGGCGTCGCATGTGTGTGCGCTTCGCTCGCTTGCGCCCGCGTGTATATGGAGAGAAAGAGAGGGGCTATGTAGGCGGATGCCACGTGTCCGTGACGGGAAGCTGTGCCGAGAGAGAGAGAGAGAGAGAGAGAGAGAGAGGTGGTCTGCGGTTATTTCGGTGATTGCTTTTATCGCGTTGGCAACAGTGTGTGACCTCTCTCGCTCTCACTCCTACCCACCCACACATACACACAAACCCACATGAACACGTATATACCTACTGCGAGCCTCATTTCCCCTCCCGCTGCCTCTCTTTCCTCCTTTTTCCCTCGTTTCCATCAGTTTTCGCCCGCGCGCACAGCACCCCCCTTCTCCCCCTTCTCCCCCCGGCTGTGAGCGCCCACCTCTCTCGGCCCCCCAACCTGCATCGACGCTGCGCCGCTCCCCTCGCTCGTATATATATACGCGTGTGCGTGTGCGGGGGGAACGAGAGAGAGGAAAAAAAAGGAAACGAGTCCGTCGAAATAATTCGTGTCACCTTTTTTCACGCTTCTTCGCCTTTCGCTCGCTCTTTCTCGCCACGCTCGATCCTTCGTGCATGTAGGTATATGTATGTATGTATATAGGTATATAGACACGTGTACGTTGCCGTCGTTGCTTTTTCGCCTCTCGATTCGGACGAGTCTCGTTTTTTTCACTCTCTTTCTCGTCTGCGTTGTTTTTGCTAATTAGCGAATGGAAAAATAGTTTTGCGAATGTTTCGACTGGGTTCGTTATGTATGAAAGTAGTTGTTTCGACATTGCATGTGAAATGATGGTAGCTTATTCGAGTTGTTTCATTAAAATGATCATCAATCGTTAATTACGAATATATATTATGTCAAAGGACATTCGATGAGATTTGCTAATATTATTATTATCTATTTATATATGTACATACGCACTTGTAAATTTAATTACCCATAGCTTTATCGGGTAAAAATGTACATGGGGCTGATTTTTGTAATTAAAGGTATAATTGATAGAACTCCTGGGAGCATCATAATTTTATTATATTAACGTTATTAAACTCCATCAACTTCATAATAAATTGACACATCAAGCACTCGTAGAAAATATTCCTCGAAAATTATCTACTCTTTATTAACGAGTACATAAGTATATTATAATTAAAAAATAAAAATGTTTTCCATTAAAAAAAAAATATAAACTCAACATTTTACATTAAACAATCACGTCCAAAAGAACTCCGCTCCACCAATTACGCGTACACTCAATTTCGCCGAAACCACACCAGCAATTAAGAATTCAAATTGAAAAATTGGTGGTTGTAATTGATGTGTACCCAAGATAACCCGGCCTCCCTTTTACTTCTCTCTTCCTCCTACACCGTCTATCTTTCGTTTCTCTCTATACACACATATACAGTCGTTTCCTTGTCTCTCTAAAATCTTCCTCTCTACCACACCGCTTTCTTCAACTTCCGAAAAGACAAACGGTCTCATGACTAATCGGCCGTCCCCTCCCATTTCGCCATATCATATCTCTCCACCTTATCTCTCGCGTGTATACGCGCTTTACAAATATTTTCGCAAAGATTCCTTCTTCTTCGTCTCCCGAAATCCATGACCGCGTAATCGCTCGCACGTGTCTTCGGCCTCGGCAGTAGCCTCTCCTCTCTCCCCCCTGCGCTATCTCATTCATTTCATCAGGCCGCGCGCGCGCTCGTATATCCAAGCACACACGCACCGCGCCCGAGCCATGAACTCTTTCGACTCTCTTTTCCCCCTCGCTCTCGCAGGCTATCAACGCACACACGCACACGAGAGAGGAGAGAGACGAAGGGAATGCATTAGAGGCCGCGCTCAACGCAGCGCAGGAGGAACGTCCGGACGGAGGAGGAGGAGGAGGTGGCAACGTGGCCGGTGCGCACGTGTGTGCACCGAGAGCGCGTTCATGTGCGTATACATACGCCGCTCGCGCGCAAGAGAGAGGAGCTTCTTTTCCTGGGTTCCCCGCTTATATACTCGCTCTCTCTGTGCCGCATATCTGCGGCCTCGCCTCGTACGTTGCACCGCGGCGGCGGCAGCGACGACGACATACACACATGTGCACATGTACATATATTCGCTCTTTCTGCAATGCGTGTGTGATGCTCTCAGCCGCGAGAGAGAGAGCGAACCGGAGAGGCTCCGGGAAAATAACCCGTTTACGAGCGTGGCTCTCGCTCGCGGTCGCCGCCGCATGCTGCTGCCTCTGCGCTACTCCTGGAAATTGGATAGAGCAGTGGCCGCTGCAGCACACAGCGGCCGCCGGTTTTTTGACGTATCGAAATATCGGCGCGGCGATTGATTCGCCCGAGAGAGAGAGAGAGATCCTTGATTGCGCGCTCGCCTACAGTATAGTAGCAGCGACCTATCTGCTCGCGAGAGCTTGTTTCTCAAGAGCGGGAGGGAGGGGGTATTACTCGGCCTGACAGGCTAATAATGGCTAATTTCGCGAGCGTGTGCGCGTGTATTATATACACACTTTTATCGCGCGTAAAAAATGCGCAACGTCGGCCGAGCCGCCACCACCGCCGCCGCTGTTGCCTTGCCGGCACGTCGGAGGATATCTTTAGAATCCATTAGAGCGCGGGTGAGCGAGCGTGCTCGTTTCTGTCGGGCGCAGCAGCAGCAGCGGTGCGGCAGCGGTAGCGTTCGCATGAAATACGAATTTGTCTACCTTTGCGCTGAAAAAAGGAGAGCAGCGCAAAAAGGAGCACGCGGATAGCGCCGAGAGAGCGGGCGAGCGGGCGAGAGCGAGAAAAAGAGGAGGAGGGCGAAAAAGGAGAAAAACGAGGAGAAAAGAACATGAACGTCTTACTGCGGAGCGCGCGTCTCGGAGTCTGCGATCATCAGAAAGCCCCCTCGAAAGGTCGAGAGAGAGAGAGAAAGAGCGGACGAAAAGCGGGCGGGAAGAGGAGCGGGATATAAAAAAAACCGAAGGCGGAGGAAGAGAGCGAAAGAGCGAGAGCGAAAGACTTTTTGCAGCATCACGAGTCCACGATGACGAGGACGATAAGGGGGACCGCGGGCGGCGAGGGGGCGGACGACGGGCGAGGAGAGTGAGTGAGCGAGAGGAGGAAGGGGGTATACGTACGGATGGTAGCGCGCGCGGAGCGCCGGTGGGAGGAGGAGGCGGAGGAGCGAGAGAGAAAGAGAGCGAGAAGGGGGATGGGGACGAGGCCGCTCTCTCGCTCGGCGCGCGAAAGTAGTAGTGGTAAGTTGAGAGTCACTAGAGAGCGAGAGAGACGCAGGAGCGAGCGAGACAGAGAAAGAGACGAAGCGGAGCACGGGCATCTACCGGGAAAAGGGACGGGCGCAAGCTAGGAAGGTGGAGGACGAGTAATGGCAAGAGGGTGAAAGGAGGCGAAGGGAGCGAGCGAGCGGGAAAGAGAGAGAGAGTACGAAGCCGCCTCCCGTTGCGCCCATACTGGACTTGGTCGTTCCTCCTCCCCGCCGCCGTCGTCGTCGTCGTCGTCGTCGTCGTTTCCTTTTTCTCATTTTTTTTGCGCGCTGCTGCTGCAAAGGGAGCGCTACGCTCTAGTATAGTACCGCGGGGCCGTGGAAAAGAGAGAAAAACAAGCAAGGGGGCTGCTGCTGCTGCTGGCGCTCGCTCGACGAGACAGAAAAAAGAAGGCGAGAGAGAGAGAGGGAGCTCCGGAGGTGAGAGCGTAAATCCATATAGGGGTGCTTGCCTGCCCGGCCTGGTATAGAGTAAAGGGTAGGGGAGAGAAAGAGAGAACGCGCGCCCAGCGAGCACCACCACCGCCGTATCGCCCAAGGCTTCCACGAACGAACCCAGGCTGCCTCCCTTTCCCTCTACTGTCGTTCAATCGGCCGATGACACACTCTCTTTCTCCCGCGTCGAGCGAGCGAGCGAGCCCTTATCTATACCCCCGGCCCTTTTGTAATACGACGGCGACGTACGTACGTATATATACGTGTGACTGCGGATATGGGATACGTAGGAAATCGAGTGTCAAAAGGGAGAAAGGGAGAAAGAGAAAAGTCGACGGCCGCGCGTCGATTTCAAATTTCAAACTCTCCCGCCAAGTTCACTCGTACAAGCGCGCAAATAGTACAAGTACAAGTATAAGAATATAGGTAGACGGCGTTGTGTTTTATATATATCTACCTAGCCACCCCTTTTCATCGCGTGCACTTTTCCACTACTTCGAAAGGTGTGCTTTGCACGACGACACCAACGCCGTGGGCAAACTGTTGCTTATTGACGACGGCGGCGGCGGCCGCTTTGATTCGCGCGTGGGAGGTGCGCGGCTGTTCGAATTAAGAGTAAGCGCTCGAAGCCGGTTCGTGATCAGGTTCGGAATATTCCGTTATTTTGGCGGATGACCCGCTGAGAGGAGGGGAAGGGAAGAGGTTTAACGTGGATTTCACCGGGGTTTGCCTGTAATCGGGAGTTGATGGTTGATCGACTCCGATTTAGTTGGAACAGCGGTGGGCGAGTGTAGAGTAATGCTCGGAAGATTCCGAAAGCACTTGTTGTCGTCTGAAATAGGGCTTCGGATTTGTATAATATCCTTTTCACGCATTGAAATTTTAAGAATGCATTCAATACTTCACGTATAATATATATAAAACCTGATACTATATAATACTGCGTACAATGCCAATTTAAAAGTCACTGCGAGTAAATAAAACTCAAAGAGAGCACGGCGTATAATGTGCATCGGAGAACTAAATCGTCACCGATTAGTCCATAAACCCCTCCAATAAATCTAAACAAGTGCCTTTTAAACATCCACACTGTATATAGCTATACAGTCTCACGCACAGCATTTTACAAACTCCCAGACAGATCCCATTAATAACCATTCACCACCGCCGACTCTCTTTCGTTTCTATCTCTCTCTCTCCCCAATCCCAAAACCCAGACGTCAAAAAGAATCAGCACCGCTGCGCCTCTCCGCCCCCCTGCAACACCCTTTCGCCACCCTCGTCCTCATCCTGCAACAGTGGCGGCGGCAGTGGCACCCCATCCGCAAGTTTCGCGCGCATCCGATTCAAACCCCCCCGATGCCCCCCTATACACCTCAAAAATGATTAAACCTTAAAACCCACTCTCCCCGCAGCAGTGTCTCCCTAATCTCCCCCTCTCTTTCCTAGAACACGTGCGCTGCTCTTGCACGGGGACGGGGGAGAGAGTATGTGGGGCTGCTGCTGCTGCACTATACCGTCGCCGTGTCGGCCACCCCCGCGCGTATACAGTGTGTGACGCTGACAGGCCCTATACTCGCAGCTACGTACGTGTACGTACACACTTATACCTATACGTGCGCGCGTGAGCGAGCGAGAGAGTAGAGGGGAGCGCCGGCGCTGGAGGAGAAGGCTAGAGGGCACGTATATACACGCGACTATGGTGGGGGAGTCGGAGCGAACGAACGAGCGAGAGAGAAAGAGAGATAGAGAGAGAGAGCACAGTCGCGGCCGTACCGCCGCCAGTCTCGCATCGCACGGTTGAGGCGAGCGTATCCGACACACTCAGTCCGCCGCGAGCGCTCGTCACGCGAGGTCATCGATCTACTCTGCTCTCGTACACGCGGCTGCTGATGCCGCTGAAGAGCTCGCATCGCACACTGACATCATAGCTTGGAGTAGTAGCTGTCAGGGGACTAAGTACTGCGTACTCGTTATTTGTGAAGGATATAAAAGGTGCGTGGGAACTGAGCTGCTGAGATAACGGAGCTAGTCCTGGAACTGTCATCGAGGAATCTTGTGCGATTATAAGTGATATGATATAAACTCTGTGTGAACTCATGTGCATTGTAGAATATAATATAAGAACAGAGGTGTAATCATCAACGCTCGCTGGTTATATTGAAGGGAGAGAAGAAAAGGGAACGAACTATTAAAAAAAAACCAACAAGGAACAGTTTGCGCGGGGTTGGACGTAAACCACGCGCGCCATGTGTTAAAAGCCCCGTCAACGTCAGCGAGTATAAGTCAGTTCTCTCTCGCGCTCGCGTTGCATTCACTACTTGCTGTCGCCGTCGTCTCGACGTACACACATCCACACGTACTTACATACACGCACGCATTTGTATATATCTCTCGGCCGCTGCGGCTGTGCAGCGCGTGAGCTAGCGCGCGGCAACGCGGTTTTGTTTTGCTTCTCTCGCGCTCGCTCGCACACATACGCGCATAGTCGACCGGCAGCGGCGCGATTGGCCGGCCGCGCGCCACCTAGACGGAGACAGATAGAGCGGGAGAGCAAGAGAGAGAGAGAGGCCACAGCAGCCGGCGAGGATTTTCCACTCGACAAGTAGGAGGAGGAGGAGAGGACAGGCCTGAATATGTCCGCGAAGCGAAAGGCCACTGCCATCATGCAGCACCACAAGGTGAGTAACGATCCTTTTTTTCGTAGTCGTCGTCCGCTCAGCTCCCCTACTACCATATACCTATATACACTACACCTCTCTCGACTCCGCTGCAGCCGCTGTTCTTTTTAGCCGTGTGCGCGCCTTCCCTTGTACGGTGCCGCAGCACCGCGCGCGCTCGTTTCAACTTTTACTCCGCTCCTCTCCGGCACACACGCCGCCGCCCCTCTCCCCTCGCTGCATGTGTTATCGCGCAGCGGCTATCTGCTTCTCAGCCGTTCCTTTGCGGCTGCAGCAGTACAGTCCGCTCTTTATCGCCCCGCCAAGCCGACGACGACGACTCATTCACACAACTCACGAGCGGCGAGAGACTCCCACACGCATGAGAGAGAGAGAGGAGAGGAGCCTTGGACCGTCGAGGGGGATTTTTTGTGAGGAGAAGCGAGAATATGCTGCGAGAGGAGGGGGAGGAGGAAGTTTTTACGACTGGGTGCATGCGTGTGTGTGTCTGTGAGAGAGAGAGGAAGGGAGAGAACGGGAGTCGTGGATTATCCGTGGGGATCTCGCCGGCGTTATCGGATGAGAATTATGGTCTTGTTTAGAGACCGTTGATGGGAGCTGGAGAGAGCTTGAATGGATGAGTTTTTGAAGTGATATATTGGGCTGCGGAGTGCCTATATGTATGCGGGTGTCGTGATTTTCGGCCTGAAAAATGAATCGGAGCACGGCGAGAAAAAATTTTGGAGCAGAGAGGTTTTTTTCTTTTTTGCTTTTATATAGAGAATGGTGACAGATTGGCCGAGATTTGATGGGCCGTGCGGCTTATAAAAAATTTACGATTTAGGTTTTGATTTATGATTAATTTAAGTGTTTTTATGAATGTTAATTATTTAATTACTATTGTTTTTCATTATAACATATCAGTTATTTTAAACATTACAAAAAACAAATTAAATATTAACTCTTAAACCTTAAAAGAAAAAAAACAACTTAATATACAGGCAATAAATAACCCACAATTGAAGAAATCAATCATCCACACCACTTATACCTATCAGCCCGAGATAATCAGCGAGAAACCCAAAACCAACTGCACTCCTCTTTCTCTCTTCCTCGCCTCGATTGAATCGACTCGGCGTTCTCTCAATGAACCCACCCTTCTCCCCTCGCTCGCACTCGCTAAAACAGTCCGACTCTCCAAACACACCTTTTCCCACCTCGCTCCAAAGTACCCTACACACATACACAGCCGTCTCTCCCGCGGCCATTCGCGCGCGAAAAACAAAACATCGTTAAAACAGAACGAGGCTCGCTCGCGCCTGGCATCGATTTTTCCCCGCACAATAGGCGTCCGTGCGCCGCGACGACGATTCGCGCTATAGCGCGGCGCTCTGATAAATTATCGATGCAACAGTTGCTGCAGCCGAGCGCGCGTCGCTCGTTGCCGGCAGCTATTCCCTCTCCGCCTCTCTCTCCCGCACGGCGCGCAGAGTTTGTCGATTTGATCGAAAAGCATTAGACGCGCGAGGCTGCCGCGTGCTCCTGCTGCTCCACGGGCCGTTATCGCCGCGCCACGTGCACTCTGCGCCGAACTCTCTTACGTCATCCCCCTCGTCGATTCTCTCTCCCTGCTTCTCCTTCGTCTTCGTCATGTCTCTGCCTGTGTGTGTGTGAGCAGCGTAGATGTGGGTCTCCCCCTTCTCGCTTCTTTGTACAATGCCACACGGCTCTCTCGGACGCTGTGTGCGCGGGGCACGAGCACGCCTTGTTGTTTTTGCACTTTCGAAAATTCCCACTCGATCGTGCGTATACGTGCGCACGCGCAGGCTGCGTGTGTTATATGTGGGAGAGAGATTGGGAATTTTGTTTTTTTTTTTCAGGAAGAGAGGTAGGGTTTTTTTTCTCCTTTCTTTTTTTTGTAGAGGGGTGATTGATGAAACGGAAAATGTAGGTGACGAAGTGCGAGGTCGAGTGTTTCCCCGGAGAAGGAGAGAGCTGCAATGAATCAGATGCGAGCTTGAGTGATCGTTATCACCGCGGATATGTAATCGGCGTTGCTTGTAATTTTATTAGAGGAATATTTAAAACTGTAATCGAAATGCTGATCAATGATTTTAGATATAATGCAATTCGATGCAATCATAATAACAACCCGTTTCGTAATAATAACATGGTAAATTAAAATACATCCCTTTTACGAGTAGTTTTAGCATGATGATTTTCGTATGCGCTTTGTCTACGCGCGCTCGCAGCATTAATTACTTTAATCGCCGATAATAGGTTAATTATAACGAATTCGGAAAGGGCAATTTATGATTAGCATAATATATAATCACGCTCTAACGCGTGCTGTCCCTTTAAATTTGTTATAATTAGCACAGCGCTGCCTACACCTCGATCAGCGCAATTATAAAGCGACTTTTGACAACTTATCCAAATAGATCGATACATAGTTTAATGCATAAATTATAAGCGCCACTAAAATGTAGGTTTTCGCGATTAACGCTCCAATTATTGCAGCGCGGGTATAATAGAGATTTAGCCGTGCAAAAGTTCCCCTAAATTACCGGTCAATTTAATCACTTAACCGCAGCGCGTCAATTTGTCAAACCAAACATAATAAAAGCATTATACACCGGCGCTAATCGATCAGCGGCGCCTCTCATCCCCGAAAAAAAAAATATTCTCTCGCCCGCGGGAGAATAAAATTTTAATCGCTAAATCTCACGTCACCCGTCGGCCTGCACGTCGCTAGCGCATGAGGTTCATTCACACCTCTCTCCCTCTCGCTGGCTGCGCGCTGCACTTATATTTATCCCCGAATCAATACCCGCGACTTTTCACCCTCTCTCGCTCTCGAGCCGGGCGCGCGCGACTAAAATTAAGACCGTCGAGCGCCCGCGTGTCACTTGGCTAATTCGCCGTTACTCTCGCCGTATATATACATATATATAAATGGACCTTTATATATACCTCCTAATTTGACTGATACGAGAGAGCGAGCGGCCACTAAATCGATCAAATCGCGCGAGTAGAATTTGAGGTAGGTCCGGGGCTGCACGCCTGCCGTTTCCATTATTCCATTACCCTCCTCTCTTTCTCGCCGCGCCGCACAGCGGTGGCACACGCTCACGTATAGGGAGAAGGAGAGAGAGGAGAGGTACCTATATAGGTGTGTGTATCCTTCTGCGAGAGCGACGCGTCGTCCTCGCGCAATTCACGCGTGCGGAGAGGGGCGCGCCTTTTTTCTTTCTCTCTCTCTCCTCTTTTTTCTTTTTTCTCTTGTTACGCACACGCGGCTATATATGTGCGTGCAGCGGAGCCTCGGTGCGTGCAGTCTTTAGCGCGGGGCGTGCATTTTTTTTTCTGCTCTCGGGGTCCGTGTGTTTGGCTGCAGCGCGCAGCGTTTATATGCGTATACTTGAGGCTTTTTTTTGTTATGGGGATAAGTTTTGATTCGAGAATTCATGCGTGTATGCATGATGTCATTCTTTATTCTGTAATTGTATTGTAATTTTATTGCAGGAGTTATATGGTAATGGGAAGGGTGTAAATATGAATTTGGATAAGAATTGGGTGATTTTTCTGATTGGTATTTATATAGATTTATATTGATTCGGCACGTGCGAACCATGCAAGTTGGATATCAAAGATTACACCTGGCGAACGGGAATAAATATCTCCATTCTTGGAAATTCACACGCGAACAAAGATAATAATGTTTATATCCCATTCCAATTACGATAATTACTATGCATTTTGTTACATACCACAACTTTTATAAAGATTCGTTGTTCTTGAAATACCAAGATGAAATGTATAGAGCGACAATTATTTTTGACAATTTATTATAATTGCAGACTTTCTTGATCTAATTTTTATAATTACTAATAATTCGATTTATTATTACCGCAGAAATAAACCGCAATCCAAATACTTTACCTTTCTCCTCGCAAATTTCGGTATCCGAAAAAAAAACATGCAAACGAAAAACCACGCATCTTACAAAACCGGGCGATAACGTCGTTGTGAAAGCCGCTCTCTCCCTCTCTCAACAATGTGCCGGCGACCATTTGCGCGGTATAATTCCCGTCTTCTCTCACTCTCCTATATCCACACACATGCAAACACATAAGACACGCGTGCGCGCGTGAATACCGTCAGATTTGCGAAATTTCTGCGCCGGACTGTACTCGTTTCTATTCAGGGTCGGCCGCTCGAGGCGCAGTGCCGCGCGCGCGTTGCTCCGATCCGCCGCCGCCGCCTCGCACACGCGGGATTGTTGCTTGCCATTTTCTCGAAAAAGAGAAAAAAGGCTGGCTGGCAGTATAAAAATGCCCGCGATTTTAACTCGCAGTTTAGCTAAACTGCACGTGTATATAGGTGTAGCGGAATTTGGTTAGACGGATGTGTCGCACATACGTGTATGTACACATTGAAAAATTAGCAAACGTAAATATTTGTGAAGCATGAAATACGGTGTATGCGCAGCCTGTGCGTGTGCGGGAGGGAAAGAGAGAAAAAGTTAATAGCCCAAGGCCGGTTTACTTTTATGCCGCGGCATGAGGGAGAGAATGTGCCGCTAATGGGATCATTATGAATGTGAACTGTGGTTTGCCTTATTAATGACTTTGAACGTGTATGCATATAGGTGCGTGCGGAGGTGTAAAAGTGAATGAAAGGGTATATTTGTGGCGGGGCGATAGAGATCTGAAGAAATGGTATATAGATAAGACAGGAAGTTGTGTTTGTTTTCCTCGTGGCGATAGGGCGATCTCGTCGCAGCTTAAAATCTTAAGCGGTGTACATGTACGTTTATGGTACAAAGCTGATAAGGGCTTTGTATCTACACTTGTTTTAACGCCTTATCGCAGTTAATGACGGTGCGGTATCGATGATAATAAATTGTGTAGCTCTAGGTGTACACTTTAGAGTAATTTCGTATGGTAAAAGTCGTGGCGGTAAATCAATTAATATGCAAAATAGAGAACCTGCGCGTATTTCTTTTGTATATCACTTATAGTCGTGATATAATTGATAATAAATTTCAATAATATCTACCCTCCGGCGAAAGCAATAAGTTACGATATATACAAATCTAATGAATGATGTAAATCGATCGAAATACTTGGAAGTAACGCCTTAGGATGTATAGCTAAAATCTAGATCATATATATTTGCAACAACTATCACACGAAATATATCTATTTTCGTTGCATTGAAAATCCATTCTACTCCCCACTATTCCAAAACCGCCTCACGAGAAAAATCAACCATATATACAATCATCATCCGATCAATAAATCCCGCATCCAGCCCACATATAATTTCACCCACCCTCCACCTATAATATATCTCCATACACCATCTCACCCAACCGTCGCCTCTCTCACTGAAATTTTCGACTCGGCGCTTTCAGGCTCACCGGCCCATACGTGTATTTATGCATGTGCTCTTTCTCTCCGTCCCATTCTCTCTCTCTCACTCACTCTCCCGTGCGATAAAGGCATGAGTCAGCGCGCCGCGCGTGACGACCCGGCGCACAGTTGGACAAATGGGGGTCCGTCCGTCCGTCCGTCGTCGCCCGCTTCCAGATGGGCCGCCCCACACCTATACATATACAGCAGGGGACGACGGCGAGCTGAACTGCCCGTGAAAAATCGAACCGCTAGCCTGTTTTAGGCGAGATAGAGAAAGAGAGCTATAGGGGTATAGTGTAGCATATAAGCACGCGTGCGGGATCTAAGATACACTAGACTAACCAGGTACGCGTCCGCGTTCCCGCGAGCGCTCGCGCGGGGCCGAAAACGGGAACGAGGGTGATCGACCGTGAGCGCGAGCACACCGACGGTTCTTCGCTGTATATATATACATACGCGCGTGGATGGATGGACTGGAATGGGCGGTGTGAGGATGCATAGTGATGAGCCCGAGGGGATGTGTATATACTGCGCTTCTACTGTCCTGTCCCACTGCCTTATTTCGTTATAATTAGATCGTTTGTTTGCAGAGTTTTGCAAGATACCGGGATGGTTATGGCGAGGTTTCGGAGGGATTGGGTTTGTGGATACGATGCGGAGATGCAAAAATGTCTGTATAAATATAGCGAGGAATTCGGCTGAGTCAGCCGAGTCGTCGGCGGGCGCAGGATGTACCGACCGCGCGATAGCGAAAAAGTTTCACCGGGGGAATCGCGTTATTGAGGTCTGCTTAACTATACCCGCTGCGCATACGCAGATATGTGCAATTATCAAACAACAAGGATAAATATGAAACTACGTCGATATTATAACGGGTTACTGTGGGTGCTGTAAAAATTTGCAAATCTGGCAAATTCTTATTCCAAGAATGTAGATATACTTTGGCGTATTGTAATTTTCAATTATTTGACGTCGGAATTTCTTTCGAAAATCACGCGAAGGGGGATAAAGGTTTTCGATAATTAACAATCGTCGAAAGAACGGCAGCTGAAGAGCGACCACGGAAATTTCCTCTCGCCCTATAACGCTGCAGCAAGCGGCACCACCACCGCCGCAGTCTCGCTCTCGACGACAATAGCAAAAGTCAGAAAGAACGCGAGAGAGAGAGAGCGAGTCCGAGACGGGAGGAGGCGGGGGTGGACAGAGAGCGAAACGACAGTCACACACACACATATACTGCAAGAGAGAGAGAGCGAGAAAGAGGGGCTTATCGATGCGGACGCTCGGTCCGCTGCCACTCGCCGGCACACACACACACACACTCGGAGCACTCGCTACCTAGAGCCTCGTCGCGGAATGCGTGAATGCTTTCCCTCTGTTCCAGCCAACTATATACCCACCTACCTCTCTCGCTCTTTCGTCCGATGTCCTCTTTGAGCGCCGCTGCTGGTGGAGTAGGCGTGTGTCGATAGCGCTGGCGTGTGAGAGAGAGAAAGAGAGACCGAGAGAGAGAGAGAGATGATGTTTGTGTGCACGCGCGTGTGCCGGCTGATTCAGGGAGCCATCCATGTCAAGGCGCACCGCATGCGAGCGAGCGAGCGAACCTGCTGCCTCTCTGATGCATGGCCACACGCAACGTCCTGTATTCTTTTTGCAGGAGACGAGAACATGTGTATATATGTGTGCGTGTATATACGTCTGTGCGTGAGAGACTGAGAGCGTTCATGGACGAAAACGTGAGCGGAGCCGGATAGAGCGACAAGCTGCCGGCTCGACTGGCGTGACGAATTTCTTTGGCTGATGCTTGGTTGCTTGTTGATAATAAGTTGGGTGTATGCGTGCGGATGGCGATGCGCGTGCGACCTCGAATTTGCACTGGCGATTCAGGTACAAAAGATTTCAAAAATTTTTTATTTGCTCAAAAATGTTGATGTATGGTAAAACGAAGGTTTTCGTGCGGTGAATTTATTTACACGTGGATCCAAAATGTTTAATTAAATTTTTTTAACTATTATGGTTAAAAACATATTGTCTCATAAAATGTATAATTTATAAGTGTAAGATCGCTTGTAAGTTAATTCACAATTCCCAAAGTCTTTACATCGATTACCACATCCCGACACGCGCTACACAACCGATTCTCCGTCAGATATGCGCTTATCGTCATCCACCTAACAAATTATCGCCTAATTGACCGCCGCACGGTCATCCCTCACCTCCTTTTTCATTTCTCCCCATTCCCCTTCGACACTGTCCTCCACTATCCTCCAAAAATCCTCTCTCCGTTCTCGGAACTACATCTCATTCGCGTTGCCAAACGAGCGTCCACACACACACACTCGTGGGTATCCGTGTGCCCCTTTGTACATAGAAAACCCCGCTCGCGATTAAGATCGATCCGCAGATAGCACGCTCTCGGCTCCTCTCTCTCTCTCCCCCACTCTTTCCTATCTCTTTATCTCCCTCGCGCTTACTCTACTACTACTACACGCTCGTCGTGGTCGTACGGCACGCGGCTGCGGTCGCCTCGTCGCGAAGAAAAAAAAAACGTCAATGTTGACCCCTGCACTTACCACTTTCAACGTGTAATTGGGACACGGCGCCGCTATACGCGAAATATTTCATTTCCCCTCACGTATATAGATACATGTATTTCACATTTCAGAACGCCGCGCTTTCATTATAATCATTTCGAATCCTTGGCCGCCCCCGCTCGTTGTTTCGAGTATGGATAGGATCGAACATACACAGAGAGCAAGAGAGAGAGAGAGCTTAATAATGCCGCTGGCCGGCGCGTTCGATAAACTTATTTTTAATGAAACCCAGCGCGCTTTTATGTGCGTGTGTGTATGTGTACATCACGGGGCGTGTATATGGAATTAACGCGACGATGTGTATAGTGTGTAGCGCGATCGGTGCGGTGTACTTAACGCGCTGAATTTTTCTATCCCCAGTCCAAAAATAAGCTGCTGACACACTTTACCTCCGTGCAAGCGCGCGAGAGAGAGAAAGCGAGAGAGCGGCATTATCGCGCGCAGCGCATCGAACTAAAATCAGCTTATCCGATGCTCTCCCTCCCTCCGTTTTTTTAAAAACGGAGTACACCGCCTACTACGCTATACACGGAACAAACAAAGAGAAAATCATTAGCGAGCGCTGCTCGATGCTCACCGCTGCACTATAGGAAGACCCGTTTTTGTCAACTTTGGTATATTATCGGAGCATAAGTAAAGAGAGCTAGCTCTGGCTAGGTGTGCCTTCACTCACACACACACTCACACGTACGTGCGAGCCAGCACGGCCGGCTGGACGATAGTTTATTCAGCGGATTATTGACGGCTGGTGTATGCAGCAGCAGCGGCAGCGTACCGCTGGGTGTGTGTGCAGCTCGGGGGGGCTAGCGCGGGGCGTTCGCTGTCGCTCTCTCGCACACGTGCATATATACAGGCCGGGGCTAAAAATAGCCCCCGGCGAAGGCCCGTTCGCTATATCTCTCGCTCGCTCGTTCTCTCTCTCGGAAGCTCTGTCGCGCGCGACCATTTCGAATTTACTCGCAAAACAGTCAGCGGGAGCGAGGTCGCGCGCGAACGCACGCGGCTGTCTCTCTCTGTCGAAAAGTCGTACACCTCTGTGCCGTATAGGTTGAGTGTGGGTGGACCGTCATTGGACCCCCGCCACTGCCGGACGATATATAGAGGGCGAGTTCATGCCTTTTTCGAGGCATTATATGAGATTTCCCGCTGACTTTTTTGCCAAAATGGCCGGGACGAGCTCGATGGTCGTGACTTTTGGATGAGGCGGGAACGCGAGAGGTTTTCAGGTGCGAGTGAATTTTTTAACGAGTTTTCAGGTGGAATATGTTTAAAAATAATTACACGGAGAAAGAGTGGCTGGTATTTTTAAACGACGCGGAAAGTGTGTACTAGCATTGCGGTTAATAATAAATTCGAAAATTATTGTTATTATATTGTACGAGACGGGACACTGAAAATTAATAGAGCTGTCATTTTCTCCCATGAATGTTTTTTTGCGCGTCTACATATACTTATTAGAAATAATGCCAGACGTTTATCCTGGCTGTGGAATCAAAATTCCACGCTCAATTAGTCAACCAATCTCTCTCTCCCTCATGCGCACGAGCTAGCGCCCATAACTCTTCCGCGTCTGCCATTTCGACGGGCGCGCTGCGCGCGAGTAGGCCGGAAATTAATTCTAATAGAGCATATAAGTCCCGATCTCTATGATTCCATAAGCCATAATTCACGCGTGGAAATAACATGTTTACACGCGCGGATATCTTGACTAAATAGTCTATACACGCCGCGTTTGTGTGTACAATAACGCGAACATATCGATGATATGGCATCGCATAGAAATAAATCGCTTATGGATCATTGAAATTGCCAGCAGTCAAACTGTCTCTATATATGCATTGGTGGAACGTCAACTGGCGTTCCCTCTGCCTCTACATATTAACTACGCGCCACAAAGATTTCCGACAGTCGACTCGCACCGAATTCGTGAAAAAACCAGTTTTTCCAGCACGCGCGAACGTATACCTAATAATCGTTGTCTCACGACGTCGGCGGTGCAGGCGCGATTGTATCGGGTTTTGTTATTGACCACGGCCAGTATAGTATAGCCCATATCTTTCGCTACTTCATCGCGAGCGCATGAGAACTCAAAAGTGCCGCGTCACTCGCACTACAGCGAGTGCAAAACGGAAATTCCCTAAAGCAAAAAACCAATTTACCTTTTTACTCGATTGCAAAATATTAGCTATACCTGTACACTCGCTCTCCTCATCGTGAAAATCAACTTCTCGCCTTCTCTCTCTCGCCTCTTTCCCATCTCTTTGAAAAACAAAAAGCGCGCGAACGATTCTCCATCATCGATCACGGATGAAGGAAAAAAAACACGAATAGGCCCTTATAGACATCACGAACGGCGACAGACATGCGCCGCGGCTCATTGAAAGCGTCCGTGCGCACGTGTGCATGCCTTATACACCCGCCCACACGTATATACGCGCGCAGGAAACGAGGAAACACATCGAGAACTCGTCGTCGTCGACGTGGGCGCATGAATACAAACATACACACACAAACACGCGGACGAGATTTCGCGCGAATCGATAGCTAATAGCCGGGCCGCTGTAATTAATGCAACAAGTTGATACCTAATACTTATCCTCGCGCGCTCTCGGTATGTTAGCGTCGAGGCTTTACCAACACGCACACGCACACTCACTCACTGACTGTACGCGCGAGCGCGACAGTATCACCTATCCGATACGAATCGCACTTCTACCCTCCTCTCGCACTCCCGTCCGCTTCCGTCCCTTTCATTCGCTCTCTATCTCTCCATCGTCTCTCACTCACACTCCCTACTTCCTCGGGCGCTCGTCTTTATCGATCTTTCGCTCCACTCGGCCCCCCGACTCTTTAATTTCTCATCAGACTTCTTGCCACAATGCCTTTGCGCGCTCTGCATCAGCGGCAGCTTTACTGGAGTTTCCGGTGCAACTTCTTGCCTCTCCCGCTCCGCCTCTATATCTTCGCGTCGAGTTAATTATCAATTGATTTTTGACATTTCTTCCTTCGCTCGGCTACACCGATTCTCGTTTGAGATTCCGCAAATGGCGCTTACTTATAATGATATGCTCGCGTTTGTATATTAATGAATTTCGCGGAGCTTGAATGACGCGGGAGCGAGCGAGTGTCATGGATGATTTATCGCCGCGAGATGCAGTTGACGTGCGAGTGTTGATGGACTTCTTAATGCAATTGGATATATTCATTTCCGCTAATTACTTTTGTAACGTCTTCGTCGAATATAGACCTGTAAAATATTCGCGCATCCGTGTCACACGATGATCGCTTTACCCGAGAGTGAGATTTTAAAAAAATTAAAAAATTCTAGGAAACTCCGTCCGCTTTTTATAGAAGTTACATCGTGCGCCTGTTATGTGCATCCAATAAACACATGGCCTGATTACTCAACGCTCTGACTATATTACACATGAATGTCATTTAAAAATCAATTTCATTAATAAAACCATATAAAACCGTTCTTCTATCGCCGACCGCACCTTCCTCTTCGAAAATTGACTCTCTCTGACCTCCGTTCTTACTCGTTCAGCAGGACCCAAGATAAATAAAACCTAAAACCCTTCCTTCCTCCACTTCATTATAAACACACACACATCGCCCAGGGAAAATAGAACTCTCGCACCCACACATACGCAGACAACTCCTCTCTTTCCGCTCCGTTCGCGCGATCGGGATGAATTTTTGTACATATCCGCTACCGCTGCTGCTGCTGCCCGGCCAACTCCTCCCTCTCCATTCATTATTCTCGCGGGCCTCTCGCGCTAAATGCAGATTGTGCGCTCGCTCGCTGGCGCTCGGGCTTATCGTAAACTCGCTCTCTCTCACTGCCCACTGGTCGTTACACGCGCCGAGCATAAAAGCTCGAATATCTGCATGCGCGAGAGAGCCGCACAGCGAGCGAGCCAGCGCCGCCCCCGCGCGCGTCACCCCCTTTTTCCCCTGCCGCTCGCTCGCTCGCCGCCGGGCTCGTATATGCGTGCGTGCTGCTAGCGCGCTGCGGCTTGTTCAATATTTCACCTCGATGATGACGTCGATGACGGGGGAAACGAAAAAAAAATGTGTGTGTATATGTACGTGTGTGTATGTACGTGCGGGTGAGTGAAACAAGTCGCGCGAGCGTCCGATGCGAGTTTCCGGGCGCGCGAGCGAGGCAAAAATCGTTATTTCCTGCTGCGTGCACTTCCCCGACGCGGGAGAGGATTCATTCGCCATGGATTTTTTTTTTCATTCGCCCTTTCATTACTTTGTGTGTGCTCCAAAAATGACGCTTTGGCCGTTCGCGCGCCCGCGCGCGTGTATATGTAGCGGGCGCGAGCGGATGATATTGCGGGGCGCTGCCGTAGTCGAACGCCGGAGGGGGCTTTGATGAATTTTAAATCGGTAAAAATTTTACGGGAATTATTTTGCTGAATTTCGAAGCGACCGAACGAGCGCGAGAGCGAGGAGAGAGCGGGAAATTGGAAAATGTAATTGGAAGAGTAAGCGGAATATTTAGAAATCATCGAATGGTAGCGCGTTTGTATATACGGATAGAAACGAACGTAGCGAGGATTTTTTTTTATTTCTGTATAACGGGGATGGAAAAGGGCGTATAGGCTTGGTACCAATCATGATTACTAATATTTTCTTTTTGAAATACGTTGTGATATATTATCACGGCATTTTGTTCAACACTATTTGCGAGAATTAGTTATTACACTCTCTAATTACACCATCATTTCCAGCACGTATAATAGGCGTAAAATAGCATTGCCCATTAAACCGCGGTCGTATTGTAACATTTAATGAACAATACACCTTGTTTCTAGGTTTATTACACTACCGGGCGCACTCTCAACCATATACTTTCAAAGTTCGCTTCTCCCGCGCACGAAAAATCTCGCGAAACTCCACAATCGAGCGTCCGAGGTAGAGAGATACCCGTCGCCGCGAGAGTCGAGGACTCGGTGTCTCTTATCTAGGCAGCGCGATCCCCCCCATAGTTAATTCGCTTACGAAGTTGAATCCGGTCAGCAGCACCGGCACGTCCAACTTGTTCCTTTATTCAGTAGTCCCTTACCCTCTCTCTTACCGCGAGAGCGAGAGATACCGTTTCACTTCGACGTTGTACTTCAACAAACACGCTCCTTGGCAGAGCGGAGAGAGAACTTCTCGCCGCGCCAATTCTTAAGGACCTTCCGCCAGACATTAGACGTAACCATTCCGCTCGGAGAGTCCCTTTTATCCTCGCGGTCCTGCCGTTTCAAAAGAGAGCGCCAGCCGCTGCGCTTCCAAATGGGACTTTCGGCAAAGTTTCTGGCAAAACGACGACGAAGGAGTAGAAAGCGGTAGTGGGGGGAGCGCTATTTCCTTTTTGAACGCGTAATCGCCGTCTAGGATGTTTTTGCATATAGCCGTGGATCCGGGAGTTGAGAGTAGCGGGTTGAGCGAACGAGAGAAACAGAGCGCAGTATACGGGAGTGTGAGAGAAGGCTTGCCGCAGAGCGTTATGCCTTTTTCGGATTTTAGAGCGGCTCGGTAGTTTTAGTATAGTAGGACGTGGGAGTTGAAGTATATTGAGAATGGAGGTATCGGGCAAAGCTAATGATGTTTTTTTTTCTTTTTGTTACAGGTAAGGCGATGGCAATGACTGCGTTTGGTTTGATTGGTATGTCGACTTTGTTCGAAAGCTTAAAGGTAAAACCATAATTAACAATCTAAAACAATAAAAGAATTAATACACGAGAAGATCAACACTTACTATTATTATTATATTTAATTAATATAACGCGTTCAGTATAAATACCCACGCAGCGATCACTCTTTCAAATTAATTGCCATATCACAAACGACTTATAATTACCAAGTTATTAAAATCACTTGAAATATTAAATAAAAGGCGGTAGTATACAGTATTATATATGGCATCATCTGTTGAGCGCGCGCGTCCGTAGCGAATTCGCGTCCCAGCTGAAATATATATATGTATCGAAATTACATTACCAGCGAGCTGTTATATACGATCGCACGCGCGCGCACTACTGCGACGGCAATATTGATCGTCAACTAATTAACCGAACGCACTTTGTCGCGCACGATCCGAGAAAGGAGAAAAAAAAGAAACAAACACGTCCTCTGCCTCTCTCTCTCTCCCTGCGTCATTTTCGTATATCTCAGCCTGTGTATATACCGCGGCGGGATACAAATTCGCGCTCGGTGTGTCGCGTGCTCTCTCTCTCGCACACAGCAGCTAATTGAAATCTACGACTTTGAACTTCGGGCGAGAGAGACGGCCGAAACGTTTTCCTTCTTCTCTCTTTCTCTCACGCGCGGACGTTATTAACGAGCGTACCGGGGGCAGAGAGAGAGTTTGCATAAAACTCGTAGGTGCGCAGAGGAAGAAAGAGAGAAGTCGCGGCGTCGGTTGATCGTTCGATTAATCGCCGATTACGGCTCGTGGGTGGCCGTACACGGTGCGCGCGCGCGCCGATTCAGCGTTTACAGCGGCTCCGATTCGCCTCGGCTCCGGTGAGCTTTTTTTTCGCGCGAGCTGTTCATGTACGTGTGTTGCGAGGACGAACGAGTCGGCTCGCTTCCGGGAGAGGAAAATATTGACTCGCGCGCGGTGTAAGTACCGTGAATCGCGCACTGATATTTTCCAATCGCCTGCGGTAATTATACTTCACGCGGGTTTCGAAATTTATTCGAGTTGCTTCGTTATACACGGGCGAATGTAAAAATACAAACGTTCTCACTTTATAACGTCAGACTTTTTACTCCAATAAAATGTCGAGCCTGTATCGCAAAAAGCCAAAATATGTGATATTTCCATCAAAGCAGTCTATACCACAGTTCGCAAAAAACGACGAGGCACATAGCAAACGAGCCACATGTTCTCCTCTCGCGGCCATTAGACGCGTTTCTCTCAAAGACGGCGCGCAGACGAAACGGCGAGATAGTCGTGCGCGCCTGCGTGCCCTCAATCATTTCTTGCGCGCGAACGTACTGCTCTCTCGGCCGTTTTCTTGCGCTCGTGCGCGCCTGATGTGTATGTGCACGTGTGGGCAGTCGGTGCGGTGGGTATACTACAAACTCGCGCACAGCGGAGAGATCTTGGCGAGCGCGCAAATCAGATTGACTGCCCCGCTGTTGCGAGAGAGGAGGAGATTCTTCGGGTTGTTGGAGTTGCTCCGAAGTGTTTGTAAAAAGATGGTTTTTATATATAGTGAGTTTTATTTTTGAGAGAGAGAGAGGAGTTTCTTTTTTACTTATTTCATTGGCTAGAAGAATAATAGTAAATGTATACATAGGATATCAAGTTATTTTTTTAAGAGTAGAATATTTTGTCGTTAAATCTAGGTGGACAAATAAAATGGAAAAACTAGTTTTTAAATGAGGTGTGAAATGAGTTTGGAATGATTTATATGCTAAACTTTACCTACATTTCCAACTTTTTATATATAGAAAATCGCAATTGTATGAAATTAATCCTTTCCTGCTAATCCACCAATACCGTGCCGAATGCGCAATCAACGAAAAAAAAAGCATTAAACAATGCTTTAGCCTTCATTGATAAATCAATTACAATTACATCTTACTATCTATCTTACGAATCCTGATACCTATCATACATCGAATTCCCAACCACTCAAAAAACCCTATCTAAAGCATATCCAAAATCACTCTATACCTATACCACGAACCGCTCCTACGCGCGTTCCGATTCCCCGCTATATATATCCTCGCAAAAAAAGTCCCGCGGCGATCGACACACAATGAAAAGCGCGCTCACTCGTGCACTTCGCACACACACATATCTATATATGAATTCTCTTTAATCTGTGGTATATAAGGCTCGGGCGCGCGGGGCACTGGCGTGGCGCGGTGACTCGCTCGAAGGTTATCGCTCGCAGAGATTGCAGCGGCAGGCAGGCGCGCTTTCCTCTCCTCTCCTCTCTCTCTCTCCCGCCGCGCGAGTGCACTCGCTCTCGCGCAATTTCCTACGTCTTTCCTGCATCACCTTCGACGAGCGATCGAATTAACGTTTTTTTTCTCTCCTCTCTCTCTCTTCTCCTCCTCGTTCTTTCATTGCGCTGCACATACACGCGGGCTTGTCTGTTCGTCAGCCCGCGTTATAAGCGGAAAATTTTCCCGAGCTGTGTGTGTGTAGAGCTGTACATGTTTCGCCGAACGTGAAAATCTTGCCGATCTTAATTCCTTCCCTAAACGCATACTTATATACCTTTACACGCGAAAATTTCCCTCGCGCATCGCCCGCGGCGTGTTCATCCACACGCAGCAACAACGGCAACAGCTCTAAAAATACGCGTCTTTCCTCGCTGCACAAGGAGATCGTTTTTTTTTCTTTTCGAGCGCTCGCTTACACACACATACGGCGCCTGAAAGTGCGGCACCTCCGAGAGAAAAGGAGGTCGCGAGCGCGTACGTAGACACGACCGCCGCCGCGTGTGCAGAGAGAGAGAGAGACGGGGACGTCAGTGGCCGGCGGCGGCGCGTGAGCGCGCAATTATTTCCCGAAAGACTCGCGTCGCCTCGCGAATTGTGTGTCGAGGTCGAGAGCGAGCGCAGGCGAGTATATAAGCGACTCTTGCGGCTTTCTGGAATTGCCCGAGCGTGCGCGCGCGAGCGCAAAGAGATCGATATACACGCACGCATGTGTACACACACGGTGCGGGTGGCGGGGGACCCCCCGATGGTAGAGTGCTGCGGCCCCCGGGGCGATGTAGCTAAGCTATGGTTTTTTCTAGTATGTGTGGGTGGTGTGTGCGAGGTTCGCAGGCGGGGGAGGATGACTGGTCTTGGGAGATTAATAAAAATGGCTAAGAAGAGTGCGAAGTTTTTTTATATGCCACCCCGTAAGTTGTCGTATACATACCTGTCTGATTCTACTATACTTATAGAGAAGTTAATGTTGCGTAACTGTGTCGGAAAACTTTGTGTCTACTCGGGATTTTATGTTATGTAAAAGGTGATATATTATGGTAAAATTTGACATTGCTCGTGCTGCGGAGGTGTAGAAGAAATGTGCAAGAAGTAGAAAAAAAAGTATAGCTGGACGCGAAGTTTAATCGATTCGGTCGTTAATTACGGCAAACGCGTTTGTTAATTTGTAAAATTTGTATTCCGGTTGTTGTACATGCGTCGCGTCTATACCCGCTTTTCATCGTTCGGCGATAAAAAAAAATTGATTTCTAGTTAGGACACAGACGCATAGAGTGTGCGCGTCAAAAACAATCAATTTTTTCTCGATCAAGAGTTTCCTCTTTTGAGAGGAATTTACATAACTCGTAGAGTGGCTTAAAAAGTTTTTTACAAATGACTCGGCGAATAGTTCGCGTCGCGAGCTTCGAACTTGTAAAATTTTTTTTTTTTTGCCCTCCGATATTCTCATCAAGGTTGCAGTTTTTGATGCTTCCACGGATAATTTATGCAAACTTTTTTGAGCGAATCTCGGGATATAGCTCGCCACTCGAAATAAGAACTTTTCAAAATTCTATACTTGGACGACTTTTTATAATTTGCTTAAATTACTCAACTCCAATTCCACGCAAAATTCATTATACTTAATTATAATATTTTTCTATCACTTGTAGATTGCTTCATCAACAGTGTCACACGTCCATGATCCATCCAATTTCCTCAAGCAAATCGATTCCTCAACCCGTCTTCTCACTTATCTCGTCCTAATATCCCCACTCTCCCCAATATAACCTACTCACCCACAATAGCACTGCCAGCCGTGACCCGCGAATCAATTCCCTTAAATCAGCCGCGCGCTTTCCAACACTTGTCCACTTAAGTACTCCCACCTCTGCACACACCTCACCGCGCGAAAACCAACAGACACATCACGCACGCGTCTTCTCTACGCGGGAAGATCGAAGCGAGTCACGGGGGTAGTGGGTCAGAGTTGATTTTTGAAAAGCGCGAGGAAGACGCGCCGCGCACACGCGTATAATGCCGGCGTGAAAGCGGGTCGTCGCCGCGGCGGCGCGTGCTACACGTGCGCGACTATAGCGGTCATTCGTCCCGCCGCCGAAGATTAATGGGCCGAGCGCCCGCGTGTAATTGGCAAGCGCCTTTTTCTCGCGCCCGGCTCTCTTCTTCTCCTCCTTCACCTGTACGTGCAGGTACGTGAAAAGTGTTTCTTTGAAGAAGAGAGAGAGTTTTAATCCTGCGCGAGAGACCGAGGTCGATGACGTGCGGGGCTATTGAGAGGAGATTCGATTGGCCGGGTGAGCTGCGGCGCCGTCGGGTCACGTGGGGGTTATCGGCAAAGACGGCGATGCTGCGCACATGGGCTGACAGAGAGTGAGAGAGAGAATGACTGAGCGCGCTGTCACCTTTAAACTCGAAGAAATCGGTGTACGACGTGTTTGTGCGCGACGGGAGAAGAGGCGCAGATAAGGTTGGAGAATATATGTTCAAGGAATTTTGTCGCGGCGAGTTGATAATGCGACGTGGGTATTGGTATTTTTAACTCGGGTGTAGTTTCTTTTCTTGAAATATATATAACAGCAATGTATGGAAAATAAATGCATATGGAAATGCGAATGAATTGTGTAGAATTTTAAAGGCTACAAAAAGGTATCGATGCGCACTGTGAATACAATATAACCAAAATAAATAATTACAGAAATAAATATAAAGCGACAGTATCTACTTCATTGATACCAGCGAGTCTCCCAAATTACACGTAATCTTCCCCTCGAAGGCAAAACATTTACTCCTCGCATTATAATATATGTATATCGGGCTACAAATGCTCGTGCGCATCCGTCGAGCACGAAAAATCCAGCCAAATAGAAAACGACGCACGCTCGCGCTCTCTCAAATGCAAAACTACAGGAGGACAAAAAGACGGAACTGAGTCTGCATCCTCCCCCTTCACTCCAGCAGTCCGCCTCTCATCTTCGCTCTCTCTCTCGCATTCTTCTTTTTTTCGCTCGAATATCTTCATGTATATGAGGCCACCGAATCGGAGCGCTTTAACTTTCGAGCGTCTTTTGGCGTATATAGATATGTATCTCGCGAGTCGCGTCTGCGTGGGCTTTTTTATTTGTTGTCTTTTATAATACAGTGCAGAGTAGGCCTCCTCGCTGTCTCGGTTTTGACGGCTGTTGCGCCCGGCTGTTTTGATCGCTCGCTGATTAATCGTATGTATATAAGCGTATAGAGAAGCTAGTCTGTGGAGAGTTTATTTCATACTGCAGCGTGGGTTGGAGTTATTTATGTTGGCGGTTGTATTTTAATTTTATCATGCGATTATTAATAAACTCTTGTACGAGTATAATTATTCCGATTTCTTATCTCCACTCTGCTGTTACAGCTTTATCAAGTAAATATAAGATGTACATGTCTGTATTCGACACAAGCTATACTACTATACACTTACGATAATCTGTGGTGTTTATTTTACGCGAAAATTTCACGATAAAGTTCCGCACGTATAAGCGCTATATATACAAACTCGCATTGACCTTGTAGAGCAGCTTTTTTCGCAACCGTTCCACCTTTTTCTTCTCATACCTGTCCCCTGCCTATACCTACTTGCTCCCACTTCGAGTATCCGCCGTAATGAAAACAAACAAAAAAGCTCCTCGGAATGTTAAACGAGCCCAATTTCCCCTAATATCTATTTACCCTGCGCGCAAAAACGCCACCTCGAAGAACCGCCAGCAAACAAAAACTCTCTATACCCTATACCTTCATTCACTCTTATTACCGCAACTGCACCTCGTAAAAAGAGTGAGAGAGGAGGGGGGGGGGGCACAAACGACTCCTCAAGCACAGCACGCGTGCACACGCGAAAGGTGCAATTTTAATTTTCGAATCGTCGACTACTACACTCTTCTACTCCAGTGGAGAGAAAATTTCTCAAGAGCGATAAAAGCGCTCGCTCGCGCGCGAATGTTCGCACAACCTTGGGGAGCGGCGAGCCAGCCGACAGGAAGCGAAAAAATGAGGCTTGATAAGACCGCGACGATCGCCGCTGCCGCGCGCGCGAACGACTGCAAAAAAGAAAGCCGAGAAGCAGAGAAGAGAGAGAGAGAGAGAGAAGAAGAAGGAGAGGGAGAATTGCGAAAGTCGCACGGCGTCGGTAGGTATATAGCGCGCGCGAGGCTACTTTACTGCGCGTCTTCGTCGCGCGCGCGCCTCTTTTTAAACCGTTCGAAAGCGTCGTCATCTCTGTCTCCCTCTCGCGAGCACGAGTGAGAGAAAGAGCCATTTTAGCGCGGTTATCCCGCAGAGCCAGAGAGCTGCTCGAGATGGAATCCCCCACCCTTCCTCCTCCTCCCTCCCGGTTTCCCACGTTCTTTCGCCAAGTGGCTAACGTCGACGTGCCGTAGTGTACCGAATTACCGGGTTACCCTCTCTCTATAGTAGAGCGAAGCGCGCGTCATGATGGTTAGTAGGCCTCTGCGGCTAATCGCTCAAAGAATTTTTCGCGAAAAGTTTCTAACGCTACTGCGCGTCGCTGCGTGTGTGCAGCGAATGGGTGTCTTATATAGGTGCCGAGCGAGTGTCTCGGTCGAGGCGGGGGCTACGTCATCGCTGAATGTAATGCGCACTGCGGCGACGACGGTGACTACACTGGCCGCGCGCCTGTCATGCGGGCTCGCTGCGCTGTAGGGTCTTGGAGTTCTATATACGTACGGTTCTTGGAGCGGAGTTTGTTATCTTTGCGTAGAAGTCATAGTAATCAGTGGGTTAACGTTAAATACTTATATAATTACATCTGGTGTTCCAAATATTTTCCAAGTTTGCTCAGAAGAAAGTTTAGTAAAAATGACTATACTTTCTGGAAAAGCTACTAGAGACTTTAAAAGCCAAACAAAAATTTTAAAGCCCAAAAGATTACCATATTATACTTTAGAAAAAATTTTGCTAGAAGTATGGTAATTTTTTAGATTTTTACAGTCTGTAGTGGTGTTATCAGTCATTACAGTAATTTTTCCAAAACTTTTTTTTCAGTGTAATTAACACTTCGTATTTTCGTTTAACATAAAAGATAATTACAAATTTCATATTAAAGTCTGCTTCTCCATAAAAATTTTGCAGTTTGGAGTCGAATCCTCGAAAAAGAAAAGTTAATGACCATCACAAAGATATTTCATCTCGTGCGAATAATCACTTATTTCTGGAATAACTATATACATCTGGCGTTGTCGTTACACATATAGTTAGTGCCAATTAAATCGAGTCTATCGCTTACAACAATCCCGCGCGGCGATTTAACACACAGAGTGGACATATATTTCGATAAGCGCCCTCTGACGAAAAAGATCAAGACCTCGTGCTCCATTCTCATCGCGCCTCGCGGCCTTACTTACCATCTTTTGTGTCATCACTATCATCGTTGCGTTTGCACGTGTCTTTGGACGGCTTGCACGTACACCTATAATCATATATATATTTCGCTGATTTCGCAATAGCCGCGCATGAAATACCTGTCAATTAAACACGTCTCGAGTCGCATAATGTGTATGTTTATGTAAGCACGAGGATTGTTTTCCTAAGCCGATCGAAACAGATTATTGTACACACCTTCCTATAAGAATTTATTACCGATACATCTATCATAATGTACCTCCTTTTTCCCACTGTTTTAAATACCTCACCTCAGAACACAGATCTCAACCCTAATATAACACTCGTAATAAATAATCAAACCAAAGCCAAGAAAGACCTGCTTCTTCCCCTGCTATATACAACTCCAATCTCAAGATCTCGCACAAATGTGGCTTCGTCTCTTCTCTCGCAGAAGCTCTCTCCCTCTCTCTCACTCTCTCTCTCTCTCTCTCTCGCACATAGCCTCCGCGCGCGTATAGGATAATGAATGCGTTACACGCTCGTGAATTCGGAGAAGCCGGCAAGCGCACGGCTCACGGTTCTGCTCGCTTGCTCGCGCATCTGCGGGAGGAGCCTGTCTGCCTGCCTGCCGCTCTCGCCGAAGAGAGAGAGAGAGAGAGTAGAGAGACAGACGAATGGGACGACTGTTACACCCAATTGTCCCTCGTTGTGCCGGGGTCAAGTAAGGTAGAGCCCGACTCTCTCTCCCTCTCTCTCTCCTTCCTTCGCTCGCTCTCAATCATGCGCGACCGCGCGCAAGACTCCGACACTCGCGCACTGTGCACAGGCAGCGAGTTATTAAGCGACACGCGCGCATTATGCAAGTCCTGTGCACAGTCGTCGTCGTCGTCGTCCCTCTTTTCTGCGCGCAGCGCGGCCGGCACGAAAACTCTCGCCAGAGGCGATTATTCCTTTTTTTTCTCCTCGCTCCCTCTTTCTCGCCGGTATTATATAGGTGTGTTGGTCGTATCGTTGACTCGTATCACTCCGTGTTACACGACGCGGCGATTACTTAATAAAAGGGAGTGAGAATGAATATAAGCGGTGTACTTAGAGCGCGATCGCCGCCGCTCGATCGCTGCCATCCAAAGACTTTCCCCCGGCGCGAACTGGAGCTCGGCCTTGGGGGTCTCGGGACGCGAATAATGGGTCTCTGCCGTGCGCGAAGAAACAAAAGGCAATAAAAGACCTCGCGCTCGCAGGCGAGAATGAGAGAGAGAGAGAAAAAAAGGCCCCCGCGCGTAGCATCTTGACCCCCGCGCTCGACCCCTCCGTAGCATGATGGTTATATAGCCAGCCTCGATCCTCGCACACGTATGTGTGTGTGCCTGTATATATAATACCGGCCGCGGTGGAATTCTCTGCTGAGCGACAAACAATTGCCGCCAAGTGGCTTAATTGCAGCCAACTAAACAAATCTACCGCTCACGGTTCTCCTCTCTCATCTCTCTAGACTTCTCTACTATACTTCTCGCAGGTCAATCGCGCGCGATCTCACAACGTCCCTATATACTCCTCTTTCTTCTCTTCTCCACCCGGCTGGAATTTCCTTTGTCGTATGTATCTCTCTTTCCCTTTACTCGCATACACGCGCACGCTGAAAAACGAAAACGAGGCGAAAAAGCGCGTAGGTGCCGCCGCCGCCCGACGGAGAGTCGAGATTCCCATTTATCAGGGTACATCCGCCGGAAGCGACTCTGGCGAGGAGCGCGCGTGCAAGCGTAGGTGAGACGACGAGCCGAGTATATAGTGCTGTGTGTGTACGCGAGCAAGAGAGAGAAGTAGTCGACGAGCAAGTTGAGAGAGAGAAGCGGAGAGGAAAGGAGTAGTAGTCGGGAGGAGGGAAAGAGATGGAGATAGCAGGGGAGAGAGAGAGAAGGAGAGGATGCCGATACGAAGAAAATGCCGGGGCTTTTTTGGCCGGGAGGAGATGGATGATTATAAAGGGTTTGCGGTGAGGAGGTGGAGCGCGGTATGTGCTAAATGGTGGGTAATGGTTTATAGTGCTACTTGATTGAAAATTTCTGCTTTCTTTTTTTTAAATACGGGGTGCGGTGAGCTTGTTTCCTATCTAAATAATAGTGATGATGCATCGTTATAAGTAGGTATAGGTAAAATATACTACTTGCAGCGGTTTGCAAATAATAACATACAAATAGTGCGCGATTCCGCGTGCCTTTTCCTTATATACTCTCCGCCAAATCCATGCATCCTCAAACCAAGCCAACCGTAACCCACACTCAATACCGCTAAAAAGATCTTCCCCCCCTCTACTGCGCGTATATCTACTTGCAGTGCATCGAGATTCATTCATGCCGTATACCGTTACATCCACCCAGCAGCTATATAGCTCTATAGCAGATTCTCGGCGCAGAAGAAAAAAAACATCCAAGCTTGTCCCTCCTCGCACACATACACATACTTGCGCGGGCGATAGACCGGAGCCGGCGCTGCGCCTACCTACTTATACCGCTCTTGCGCGTATTCGCGGTGAATGTCCACTACGTATATGTACGCTATATACTCACCCGACCACCGTCGCCCGTACACACACACACACACATGCGCGTATGGATTTATGCGGCGCTCGCTCGCGCGCGCGTGCGATGTTCGCCAGGATAAAACATCGCGGGAGGAATGTTCGTTCGTTCTCCCCGCTCTCTCTCTCTCGCACGCGCCTGCGATATAGCTTTTGTTCTTTTTTTTCTTCATATTCCACGCGCGTGGGGCAGTGAAAAGTTTTACTCTCCGTACAACGGTGGCGGTGGCGGCGGCGGCGGCCTCTATACAGCATGTATACCACAGCAGCAACGTCGTATTACATTCTTGACTAATATACGCAAGGCAAACAGTAATTAAAACGCTCGCTGTCTCTCTCGCTCGCGTTGTACGCAGCTGCGCTGAAAAATGCTCGCCGCGTGTATAAAGCTCTCGCTGCGAGAGAGGGAGAGGAAAACCTTAATTCTTCGCGTGTACGTCGCATGCGAGGCATCAGCAGCGGAGCAGCATTTCGTTCAAACGAACTCTCTTTCTCTCTCTCTCTCTCTCTCTCTCATTCTCTCGTCCGCTGTGTTGTGTTGATAAACAGCGTTATCGTGCGCTCGTTCCGCTATATTTCACAGAGGAAAAATTCTATATAGCAGGGGGGAAAAAGAGCGTACAATCGTCGTCGTCGTCGTTCGTAATCCGCAAAAGAGGTTGTGTGCGCTTGTGCAACGCACTGTGCACGCGCGCTCGCGCCTTTTTACCGATGTTCTCTCTCTCTCTCTCTCCTTTTGTCTCTTGCACATCCAACTAACCTATCCCCTCAAGTGTTTTGCACTGCGCCGTCGTCCGGCGGGGCTTCGCGCGCTCGCTCGCGCTCCGATATATACCAGTCGACCTTCCGACGTTGCGAAACAGCCTGTAAGCACACGACGCGAGGAGAGATATATGTGCCTCCGCCGCCGCCACCGCTGCGCTGCGCCCATAAGACCTATATGCGCACGCTACACACACCTTGCAAAATCTCTCTCGGGTATACGAGTGAGCGAGGTCTCTCTGTCTGTGTGTAGGGCCGGCTCTCTCTCGTTTCCTTTCGTTTTAACGATGAAAAGCCGTTTAAGCGTTCATTAACGAACGGCACGGGGAGAGAGAGGCGGCGATGGATATAGGGCTTGGAATCCTTTTGCGCGAGCGGCTGCTATAGCGCCCGACAAAGGTATATAGCGTTTATGGACGGGGGGAAAAGTTGAGAACTATTTAAGGTCGAGGGTGGGATGGGGTTGCGAATTCATGTTATTTATTATTCTTTGTTTTTTTTTTTTTGTGCGTGTATTCATATTGTGAATGTGCATACTTGAAAGTATGTGACTGATGTTGTGGTGTGATTGGATATTTGTTTGGGTTTTAACGCTTTTGGCACAATATATGTTTATCGAGTTAAGAGGTAAACAAGGATATTTTCATAACAAGTAGGTCATTATTAAAAAAAACATTCATAATAAATTTTCCTTCTGAGAATAGAAGTGCGGGTGTATAAATCTATTCTTAATGAGGTACATCAAAACTAATATCGATATTCGATCTTGATTAATTAAAATTTGCGAAGTATATGGAATATAATTAATATTCTTGTCACACAATGTCTTTGAGAACATTACAAAGCGCAGAATATTAATGTAATATCTATTCGCTCGGTTACAGGAGAACATCTCGACGCCGGAGCCGGCTGACATATCGGAGGACGATCACTATTCGAGTGAGCATACCTTTCATTATTATTCACCTAGCGATCTATAATTAAGGCATACCTCTCTTTCTCTTCCACCTTTTTTCTTCGTTACACTCAAGGCCCGTCTCAATCATTCATATTACTCCGAAAGGAAGTGCATATACATGTGCATTTTCATTTTCAATTTCACATACTAAAAAACTCTTAAATTAAAAAAAAAATGTAAAAAAAAAATTATCAATCAATCACGCCCAGTGATCTACAAACGAACCATCATCGTTATATAAAAACGCGCAACCGCGACGAATCGCCAACCCCAATCCGTTCTCTCCTTCCCGCGGCTCTTTATCGTCCGGTCACTTTGTCACCGCTCGGGCGCTTCCCCCCTCCGCGCTTTCACTGTATAGGTATACCTATATACTCTCTGCGCCGCGGCGGATCGCTTTTTTTTCGCGCGCGCGCACGCTGATACGACGCGAGCGGCGAGGTAGGTCAGGTAATAGCCGATTAGGGAAACTGACCTGGATTCCGACGCACACCGTGCGGCGCGCGAGCGTAGCCTCGTTACATTATTGAATCTCGCGCATCTCATTCAACGGCCGATATAGTGTTCGGAGATTTATACCGTGAACAATTTATGCGCGCGCTTTAGCGTTGTCGGTTCTTTTTTTTCGTGGGATAGAGGAGAGGAGAGCGAGGTCCGTGAGAACGGACGGTGAGCGAGTATGTAGTATAGCGGTGGACGTGCGGAAGAGAAAGAGAACGCGGGCGGAAAATCGATTCGTCGGGTTTTCGAGGTGTTTCGCGCGAATAGATTGTTATGTATAGGGAATTTCAATGCGGTCAGACGATGACGCTGGTTTTAGGTTTCTAGCAGTATATGTTTATGCGTGTAGAATGATTATAATTTGCAATAGTATATATATTTTTATAATAATTACTTGAGAATATTTAGAATTCGTTAAATTATTATTCTAATAAGCAGAAATTAATGATTACCCACACATAAAGGTCTTTGATATGTATGACAAAGACCATATTTTTTCAATCTTTCTATTTTTGCAAAACTTCTGAATTACAATTTTGGTTCAAACCTATAGAACCACTTAAATGCGATTATTGACATGCTATTCCCCCTCTAAACTACGCGAAAAATTAAATTCAAACCCCAGCCCCCCAACCCTCATACACCTTCAAAAAAGAATCAGCTGCACAAGCACGACGGTGAACAAACCTCTCTTACCCACCCGCAGGCGCTCTGATGAAAGACGCGGAGAAGCTGAAGCTGATGCTTCTCGCCTGGAACTACAATCTGCAGCAGCAGGCACAGGCGGGTTCAGGGCCAGGCGCGCCTCCCGGTGCCCCCGTGCCTGTTAGCCAGTCCGGCGGCAACCAGTCTCAGTCGCAGTCTCTACAGTCCAACGCGCAAAGCGGTGGCGGTTCTGTTGGTGGTGCCACGGGCAACGGCACCTCACCGAGCAGCACAAGCGGGAACACGGCGACCAGTCAAGTTACGGCCATGTCCACCGCGGCCAGCACTATCGGCAATTCCACGCTCACAGGTGAGTTGTAGTCTGTATGTGTATGTGTGATGTGGTTTTGGATATTTAGAGACGGGCCCGGTCGTGCTGTTTACTGTGTTTGTGTGTAATGTTCGGAGGTGGCGTGTTTTTTTTTCTTTTGCATTCGTTTTTTGTTTTGGTGGAGAGCGGTTTTTTAAGAGAATATAAGTGAGCGTTGCTTAAGTGTTTGATAAGGAGAGGTAATTAAAGGTAACGAGGACATCGGGAGTGTATGTGTTTTTTTCCGCGTGTTTTATAAGGGACTTACTTAATTGGAATTCCATGGCCTCTGTACACATAACACACACGCGAGACTGTAAATATTTATTCAATGCTGCAAATCGATTGCTCAAATAGCTCTTATCTGAGCGCGCGAGTCGGGTCCATTAGAATAAATTGCCGCGATAATTTGATAGCAAATAATGCCTCTTAGATATCTTGATTACTCCCTTATTAACGGGCTATACACGGGGAACCGTTTAGAGGTAAAGATTCGCGAAAATGCCTCCTGGTTGTAGACACTGTTCAGTAAAATGTTAGTTTTACTCGCGCGCTTAATTTTTCACGATTGAAAATGCAAACGGGTTTTTAATTGAAACGTAAAGAAAGATCTTTGTCTGTAAACTAACTACTATCTTGCTTAATTTAAAGTAATTCAACTCGAAAAACGGCATTATTCATTAACAACCTTTAAGGAAAAAACTTCATTCTCACCACAACTCACACAGATAATTTTTTACCCACCTTCCAGACTCGCGCAACGGCAGCGCGGATATCAGCGACCTGAGCACAACGCCCTCGGGCCAGCCGAACACCGGCACTGGCGAGGACATGGCCTCGCTCTGGGCTACCTACACAATGGGCCTGAAGAAGACGCCACCGCCAGGCTCGAGCACGCCATCACGAGACCGCGAACGCGAGGGTAGCCCTGGGGGCGGCGAAGCCGGCAGCGCTCACGACGAGACGAGTAGCAGCGGCAACAAGGAGGACGAGGACGACGATGATGAGGACGTGGACGAGAGGCTCGATCCCCGACATCACGATCCCGAGCGCCTCAAGGCCTTCAACGTGAGTGCAGTAGAGTCGATAAGAGAATGAATGAATGAATGGAAGATGGTTGCGTAAGGGATCGGTGGGAGGGAACGCTGCGCGGTTATTGTTGTATACATATGGGTGTAGCGATGTGTGATTGTTACTGCGCTTAATGGCGTATACGGTCGCGAAATAGATATACAGAGGTAATACGCTCTATCGGCTTTCAAGGGAGCTAGAAATGGTATATTAAAGACACTTTGATTGCATTATTTGTTTAACGTTGCGAAATCTGAAAAATAGATTTTCCCTCGAAGATACTTAATTTTCTCTCATATAGTCTTACTTGATTTTTCCTATACACTCCTAACGTATACAACAAAAACCTATACTTTTAAAGTATAAAAAAACACAATTTAACAATGTTTCTATATATCCCTGTTGCAGATGTTCGTGCGGCTGTTCGTCGACGAGAACCTCGACCGCATCGTGCCGATCTCGAAGCAGCCCAAGGAAAAGATCCAGGCCATAATCGACAGCTGCACGAGGCAGTTCCCGGAATTTGCGGAGCGCGCGCGCAAGCGAATCAGGACGTATCTGAAGAGCTGCCGGAGGAACAAGCGCGGCCGGGAGGGCGCGCCCTGGGACGCTGTGAGTCACACAACCCCTCTCCTTTCTTTCTTTCTTCCCGCTCTTTAAGAAAGAACGCTTTTCTCTTATACACGAACGAGCGTCCATTGTGCTTTCCTTTCGACCGCCAAACCTATTTTACGCGGTCGCGCGGGTATGTGCTATATATGTATATATGGTTGCGTAGTGTCATAAATATCGATTTTTTGTGGGTTTGGCTGAAAAAAATTTGCCAAGGTTGAAGTCGAAATTCGCGACGTGGATTTTATTATACACTTGGGATTTTTGGATATTCAAAATTGATGTCAGTAATAAGAAACATTTAAATGTTAACACACTATATATATGAATGTAATAAGAACAGTCACTTTATGGGATTCATACCGAAAGTACAGCTACGACTTTCGTTTTTTAATAAAGTTAAAACCACAATGCAATCACACTCCAACGTAAGCAATTCTGGAAAATCTAGTTCGACCATACAATGCTAAATTTACCGGCCACCCACCCACGCTCTTTTTCTCATCGTAACCCACAGCCTGTTACATCCCCTTAAATCTGACCCAAATAACAGCAAAAAACATTTCGCATTTTCAAACCGCGCGCACCAATTTAAAACTTTACCGAACCCTAGAAAATTTACACACCCCCCTTAAACAAAAACCTGCACTCTATACATATATACAACAACGGCACATGTATACTAACTCCCTACCCACGGATTGTTCACAGGCGAGGCCAACGCCGGCCCACTTGACCTCGGTGCAGGCCGAGCAGATTTTGGCGACGGCCTGCGAGAACGAGAGCGAGAACGCGAAGCGCATGAGAGTCGGCCTCGAGCCGGTCTCGCAGCCCATGCCGACCCTGCCAGCCGCCACGGTAAGTCACTATACCTACATATAGCTCCGTATTCTCCTCGGCGAGCTTTATATTCCTCGTTCTCGTTGTGTGTGAGTATACAAACGCGCGAGCGCAATTAAGGAAAACGCGTGAAAAACTTCCGCGCGCCTGCGAGTATAGTGCGCGAGTGGAGAGGCTGTGAGAGGTCAGCGATAACCTCGGGGTCACGCGCGTACTCACCTCTCCCTCGTACTTACTGCGGAGATGTGTACAAATCGGAGCAAGTGTCATGTGACACGCTAATTCACCTAGGATATATTTCGGAGCAACATGTAATTGTGACGATATACATAGTAAAAATTGCTGTTGTGATGCTTTATTTTTGAAGAAAATAAAAAAAGTCTCAAAAAAGTAATAAGAATTACAATAAGTTTCCTCATAACGTATACATTTCAAAACCCCATAATAGCAAACGTTGCGGGGGCCCTAAACCTCAATCAGGTCATGTACGCATGACGTTTTCCCGATCGCCGGGGCCATTCCCCACGCCAATATATAACCGACAATAACAACCACAACGCGCCTCTCGAGCAATACAGTATAATACACATAGCGCACACAGAGCATAGCTCGCGCTCACGCCCAATTAACGTGCGTGCTCGGCTTATTGAGAGCGCTCTTTCTTCACACTCCGCTACTTACTTGCGCGCACGCTCTCCTTCTCTCATTCTCACTCAATCATTCCGCCTCGCATCACACACAAGTATACATACACATATCCATACACGTACTATAAAGCGCGCGGTCCACTCACGGCTCTCGCGTCTTATCTCGGCTGCTTGAAAATTCCTGCTAGTCGCGCGCGATAACCCCGGCGCTCTGACCCTATATACATCACATACTCGCGTTAAGTCCAACCCATTAAACTCCATAGCTATAGCGCGACCGGAGCCTATCTGTCGCGTTTCTCGCTCGCGCGGGAGTAATACCTATACAATTGACGTCAAACGAAAAAGAACGAGGTTCTCTGTTCTGCTTCTTCTTCTTCTCCTTCGGTCTCCGCGGAGTATATCCCATCTATCCATCCCTCCTCCACCGTCGCGCGGCTGCGCGCGTGCTACACACGCTATACGACTCGGCGCGCGGTTCGGGCTGTATTACACGCGTACTACTCGCCGGCAGTAGCGCACGCTCTCTTCTCTCTCTCTTTCTCATTGTCGTCGTTAAAGAAGCCGAGTTTCATCGCGAAGCGGAGGGTGGGAGAGAAGAGAGGAAAAAAGACAATTGGGAATTCCTTCGAGCGAACGAGCGAGCTCTCTAGCGCAGTAATTGTTTCGCGCCGCGCGCGCGTTGCTTCCACGACGCAACATGATCGATAAGTGATCGCGACCGCCGCGTGTCTGTGTGTGTGTGTATATACTTGTGTTTATTTTCGCGAGTTGCTTCGTGGTTCTGTTGGAAAAAAGAAAGAGTGAGAGAAATGAGGAAGAAGAATCTACGGGTCGTGCACAAGCAGCTGTATCAGAGAGCCGATCAGGCGGAGCTGTATCAGCAGCGGCAGCTGGGTGAGGTGAGAGAGAGAGAGAGAAGACGCAGTGGTGTGTGCTAACAGCGGTTGCGCATGAGACGTGCGCGCGTTTGAATTCACCGCCGTTCGCGCGCGTGGTAGAGACGGTTCATTCATTACCCTCGATCGGCCGTGGTACAAGTGTGGCGCCGTTCGGAGTATTACTAAGAGAGATTACTGTGAATTTCTTCTTTTTTTCGAAAAATCAACTATTTTTTATTTGTAGCAAAATTTAATGCGTACTTTTAGGTGTTGTATATAAACTGGCGATGATTGCTCAATAAGGAAAACCCAATGACTGTTTGAAAACATAAATATTATAAGTAGTGTAAACAACATAACTTCGTACTTCGTAAAAACATGTTTATTACCTAATTAATAAACTCTCATTGCATCCGCAAATAACCCACGGTCACGCTGCACTTCATGACTTCAATAATGACTGACATTTATCACCTCTCTTACGCACGGAGACGCGAAGCCGCAAGCCGAGGGCAATCTCGAAGACGAAGAAAAGTTGATGCGCGGTCACGCTCGTATCGGATAATAAATATACTTAGGTATCATCGCGTTCGGCGCCCCGAAGTAATAGCACAGGGACGGCCCCAAGAAACTAGCGCTGCTGCGATAATGTACCATCGCCGCTTTTTTTCTATTCCTAGCGCGAGCTCGAAACTTTGGAGCTTTCGATATAGATAATCGTCTAGTTATCACCGTCACGAATTCGAGTGACCTTATCCGGGAAAAATACAATCCCGCGATATCTGGAGGGAAACATAGAACTTCTCTATCGATAGTGCGCTCGTAATTAGAGCACATCACACTCGCTCGCGTGGATATTTACAAACACGAGAATAAAAAAGCCCCGATCGTATCTGTGCATCGGACAACACTATACTTATTATAATAATAACGAAAACGCATGACTTTCAGCAGACGGACGTCCGAGCGAGTCTACAGGAGCACTTCGGTAGCGGGGGAGGCGGGGGCGCTGGCACCCCGGTGAAGTCGATGCCGATAAAGCGGGAGGACACGCCGCCGACAGCCTTGACATCGCTGGCGCCGCTGACCAGTCTGGCCAATCTGCCCAACAGCGCTGCGAGCATGGCCTCGACGCCCCTCTCGCTCGCGCCCGCCTCCAAGCTGCTCGGCAACAGCGACAGCGGCAAGACTCTCATGAGGTGAGCGCGTATAGCTGCGGCTTATGCATGTGTGTCTGTGATGTCGGAATTTTGAACTGGTGACATTTAGGACGTTGGAAGCGACGTTATAGTCTGGGAATATGTGTGCATAGAGTGATGAATCACTTTTTCGTGGCTTTGTGATATTTCTCTCTTTCAGCCAATTGAGTATATGTTGTTTCTGTTTTTGTATTAATTAAAATTATATCAATTAACAATCCAAATAAGATCTTTTAATATTTAATGAATTTCTTCAACTTTTAATAATTACTATTTTAAAGTGAGATCAATCAATTCACCTATATAATTAATTTATTAAATCATAATAATCTGCCAAAGCCCACTTTTATCTTCTTTTCTTCTTTTTTTTAACTACTCTTCAATTCCTATTCCTCATTATACCGAAATCCATAAAAAATCCGCTACAAAACCTCAACCCCGCCACGATAATTACCTCGACGTTTTAAATACATCATTCAACGTTCGCGTATGTGTGTGTTGCAGTCAAGCGACGATAGTGAGCTCATCGACGGCGAACGGAATAGGAAGCGGCGCCGGCGGCAATAGTGCGGGCAGTGGCGGCGCTCCCACGGCCATGTACAGGCCGAATTTCAGCCAGGCCTTTCAGCGCGCCGGGCCGACGACGGTGCCACCGACGCTATCGGCCGGTCTTTATCCCACGCAGAGCTTCACCTCCGGACTCCTCAGCAACGGTACACAAAGTAATATATTGGAGCGCTAATTCCGACCCCGTCGTTCTCCCTTTTTTTTTGCTGCTGCTGATGACTGTTGGGCTTAATGTAAAGTTTGGTGCTGGGTTTACAAAGAAAGATTTTGAGTTTTTTGTATTTCATAATTTATAGATCTTAATAATTAATTAAATCAATCATTTTATCGGAACAGTTAATTTCAACTTTTTCAAAATGTAAATAAATTTAAAAAACTGTCGGTACATTGAAATAATTATAAAAAATAAAACTATTATTTGAAAATTTAACATCGGATCATCAGTGATATAACATTTTATTACGGTTTATTTATTTAAATCTCTGTGAAGGAAGACCATATTTGTGCACAGTAGGTGATGATCGGTAAAATTAGAGTTTTATATAATTCGACATGGATACAACGAGCAGCTGAAATCTTAAAGTCCACACTAACGAAGAAAAACCTTTTATTTTTTTGTCCGCAGGGCCAACGGATCTGAGCATGAAGAACACGAAGCCGCTACTGAGCCACAAGCTGAACGCGACGGAAATGACGGCCGTGCGGCAGCTGATAACGGGATACCGGGAGTCCGCGGCCTTCCTTCTCAGGTCCGCCGACGAACTCGAACAGCTGCTGCACCAGCAGCCCTAAGAAGTGTCGACAACGACGAGGACGACGACGACGACGACGACGACTGGCGCAGCCGTTCGATCTTATTACTTATTTCACGCGCTATCTCGTTCCACGCAAAGAAGGGAAAGAGAACAAAAAAATTAACAGAGGGATAAATGAAGAAAAAAAAGCTCTCCTATTGCATTATATATACAACAAATATATATAAAGAATACCATTCAAAACAGGGTGTACATATACATAAATAGAGAAAAGAATTCCGAGGATATTTACTTAATTTACGAGAATATATATAATATAAATAAAAATATATATATAAAAAGTGAGGACTCGACCACGCGCGAAAGCGAGCGAGTGTGTTGAGTGGACGAATGCGTGTCGATTACTTGATTATACTTTGGGTCACTGCGATCGCACGATGATGCTTAAAGAAATGAGATTTTTTATGCGAAGTAATTATAATATACCTCCGACGACGATTATATTCTTCTCTCGTGTCGTTCGAGACACACGCTTTTTTAAATTAAATTTATCGATACGATATCTTTGTTATTTTTATCGAGTTCGTTTTCTTTTTTTATTGATTTATATTGTATGTTACAAATATTTTAGATTTTGAAGTTTGAATCGTTGTTGAGTTACGAAAATTATTATTTAAATGCGACAATTCAAATTTCATTATCATTATTGCCATTATTTTTTTGTTTTTTTTTCTATTATATCTTACGTACTATATTTTAAATAGTTGTAACGTTTTGCTTATGAACGCCTTAATCAATTCGCAGAATAGAATTTAAAGATTTATTTTTAAAATTATTGAGGCTCGAGCCTAAGAGATATTATTTACGCGCTGACGAGCTTGAAATAATGAAATACTGTTGTACATAACGAGTAATTGTAAAAGAAATTACGACGTGAGGCTTACGTGCTCCAAACTCTCGTCGATTTTCAATAGATCGCGCGCGAGTTTTTGCAACTCTCTCTGTGTAACGGCGACTAATACGCGACTGAATTTGCTCTACTCACACACGAGGTGAAACTACATACACAAATTATGAATTGAGTGTGACGGATGTGGCTCGGCTTGACCATTTCGAGTACAGGGGAAGGATGACACGAAAACTACTAAATTTAAGGAGAAATTATTCTGAGAAAATTCTAATACCTACTAGAGGCGGAAAAATTGAGAAAAAATTGTATTGCTTGCGATAGTGTGTCATTCTTGATAAAAAAAAATTTTAGATGTTTTTAATAAACGTTTGGTAACTATTTTTGGGATTCATTCGGCATTTCGGTATACCGCTGGGACCATCTTGTCACGATCGATAGAAAAAGCGTACGTGTGCTTTCTTGGTCTCCACAGACATCACAATTCTACCAAAGAAACTTGCGAGTAAATAAATAATCTATATAAAATAGAGATAAGTCGTTCGAGTTAATTCCTCTTCTTTTTTTAATATTAAATGCTTGTTTTTATCAATTCGAAATTTTCAAAATTTCCACGATTTCTTCTAAATCGTTTTATATAAACTTATTCTGAATTGATAAAATGAAAGGATTGTAGAAACAATTAAAAGAGGAGGAAACAAATGATATGTGCATTTATGCTCGTTCCTGTTTACTGTAAAATATTAGTACTTCCTTATTTGCCTTCATTGGAAAATTCGTAAAGGATAACAGAAGGCAGCCTCGAATGAGTTATTTTTTATTTCTAATACCGTTTTTGTACATAATTTAAATGTCGTGTATATTGCTATAATTGCGTTGAAAGATAATTATTTACAAATGCACGAAAGCGAATGAAAGAAAACAAATATAAAGTATGTATGTCCGTATGTATGCTTGGCGATAAATGTAAATATAAATGTAAAATAGCTCTACGATAACGATACGATTGTGATGCTCGATTTATTATGAAAGAGAAACAAAAGTAGTTATGAGACACATTCCATCGTCAACAAAGAAGTAAAAGAAAGATTTGGTCCTTCTAAAAGGGACAAAACGGTAATGATTAAGAAAAGCGTTGTGGGATAAGCGAACAAAATTTCTGAGCTATTGAAACCTATTCAATAAGTAAATTAAGTAATGTAACAACGCAAGTTGATTTTTTAAACTTATTTTGAAAAAAAAAACATAATAATAATATTGTCAACTATTTGATTTCCTTAAAATACAACTGCTTTTTTAAAACTTTTTTCCTCAATAACAGAATTTTCCGCAGTCGAAATATTAACCAGAAACTAATAATACACATAATATACTGTGCAACCGAAGGCATACTTATCGTTAACAATAGTCTTACAAACATGTACTGTAATCACCGCTTCGAGTCTAAGGGGTTCTCTTAAAACACGCGCAACGACGCAACTTTGCAACGGGTCTTGCGCGCCTCATTTAAGTCACGTGGATTTTTGCGTTCCGAAATCTGCCCGATAAACAAACGATATTCACTTCGTTCTATAGTGCTTAAGCATACGGGACTATGTTTTTTCAAACATCGCAATGCAGACATGCATTTTTCACTTTTTTATACTTTTGCTAAAGAAAAGAGAGAAAAACAGAAGATGAAGAAGAAAGTCGATTCAGCCTAATTTTGGAGCGTATATTAACTTAATTCATTATCATGTATAGGCTTATACGAATTTACTGCAGTAGACGTGTACTTGTCGATTATATTTTTAATTGAAAGTGCAAGCGTTGTTCTCAAACTTTTCAGTCACACTCGCAGAACCGTTTCTCTCAGCATATTATCACCGCCGTACTTTTTCTCGTACTTCTCGTAATGTGAGTGCCATTAGTGACGAGCAAAAGATTTATTATCACGAACGTCTATAGTTATTATAATAGTGAAGGTAAAAAAATGAAAGAAAGGAAAGCTGTACCTCTGTGATAAAAAAAAACATTCAAGATAAAACAAGTCGCAATGTTCTTAAGGTGGCGCTTCGTAAAGGAAAAACAAAAGTGAAAATAATTAAAAAAAAAGAAATATATGTTACGAATTTTTAATGACATTTACGAAATTGCGAATAAAAAGTGCATATAAATAATAAATCGATTAAATATAAGCGCCATCGCAAAGCCGAAGGAAAAAAGTGATAATTTCACAAAAGATTTTACGTGTACAGAGAATTGACTAGATTAAAATGAGGATTAATATATGCAGACAAGAGTAGAAAAAGCATTTTTTTAATTCTTGCATATACTGCAGCGCCAAGAAAAAAATCGAAAGTTTCCGTTGGACGCGGAATTACTCTTTAAATTATTATGATATGCACATATGCGAAAATGTGAGGGGTGAAAAAAAAGAACACGTCAGCAAGTGTTGTAATCGCGAATTGATGTATATTAAAATAAAAGAATATGTATTTGTTCCTGAGAAAAATATTAAAAATAATTAACAGTAGATATAATAAACCTTAATATTAAAAAGATAACGATAAAAATAATTTGACGGTACATACTTTTCTTATAAGTAACAATATTATATATGATAACTAGATAATTATTATGAAGTTGGTACGGTCTTTGACAATGCCTTGCCTGTAAATGTAGTACCATACAAATACGTTGAACGAAAACAAAAATCTTATTACCTTGTAAATGTTTTACCAAATATAATCAATTATGCAATACAATTATTCGCTTTCTCTACATTTATGAATCCCTTTCACCCCACCCATAGGAAATTAAAGGTTCAATATAAGAGGAGATATTTAATTTTTTTTATTTTAGAATTATTTAATAACATACTTCGAAGAATTACATCGAGTTCTGACAATAAATATTTCCGAAATACTCTTTACTTCAAAATAGTAAGCTAACAACGTGGACTCATTGACTTTGAAAATACATTGAGTAAGTTCTTAACAACTTTTAAATATTATTTGTAAGAAGAAAAGTATAAATTATAATATCAACATTATATTATTTTTGTAATATAACAATAAGTTAATTGTGACATGAGTAATGATTGAAAATATCTATTTCATAGTATGCTTCTCTACTTTTTCTCGCGTCAGTATGCATATAAGCATGCAGCACCTTACATTGATTTTCGGAAGATCCTGGAACCATGCTCATCAAAAATATGACCGGTAAATATCTCTCATCCATTTTATCTTTCTCTTTTTTTTATAAAAAGTTGATAACTAGAAATATATATTTTTGGAAAGTGGCCCTGGCGAAAATATTTCACACAAAATTACAAGTAAAAAATACAGTGACAGTAATTCACTTAACAATTATTATTAAAATAAAATTGTTTATAATTAATTAAATTTTCAAAATTTTTTTTAAAATTATCGTCTACTGTTTAAACAAATACAACTAAAATTACTCTTGTAAACAAAAGTATTCATTCCGTTTGATAACAAAATTTCAATAGTTATATTTTCACCAGGGCCACGTATTTTTTATCTAAAAACTAAATCTTCAAATCAAGGATCAAATCCTGATAATTTTGCAAGTTCGCTAAGAAAAGCTGATGAATGTATGAGAACTTTCTTCCCAATAATAAATCGGAGTAGAATGGCGAATGAAAGTGCACGAATGTGACTCTTTGTATTAATTAGATCAGTAATATCGACATCGACATTGACTCTCTTAACATTTACGTACGTGGAATATTACATAAGGGGAGGACATTTATATCTCTCGATCTCTCCTTTTTTTATGCTTCGCTATATACTGGAGTAAATTTAAAGAGTCAGGGAGGGGTAGTACTGGGACATTCTTGTTGTACATTCTTTTGGCTTGTTTTTCCTTTTTTTTTTTAAATAGGTATAATATATATTTATCAGACTTTTCTTGGCGATTTTCTTCATCCGAGAGCTCACACGACAGAAAATATGCGGTGCACGAGCGCGCCTATAGCCCAGATAATCGAACGCGTTCCCTCTTCTTTATCTTCTTCTTCGACGCTGCGCCGGTCGCTCGGTCTCCTTAGCGCGATTATGAGTTTCATGAGGTTCGCATTGTCGTTATAATTATACGTTGATGCTTGGATGAGTTAATTGTCGAGATTCAGTTATCTGGGATATAACACATGTAACATCCAACGTTGCATTGTGTAACTATTAGAATGGCATATATATCATATACGCAAGGAAAAAACAGTCGATAAAAATTTTTATAATATTCAACATGTAGGCTTCTATTCCGTTGTCAAAGTAAACTTATATTCAGCTTTCGATTAAATCTATATACTATACTTCTATCGCGCTGTCAACTCATATATATATATATATACTTACACCGCTCTATAATACACATATAATCCCGAAAAATTAGACTGTGCATCATACCCTTGAGACGCACACACTAATCTTTTCTAACATATACTCTTGGCCAACGTTGGATGCAACGAGTGATACGACTGACAACCGTGTCACGCTATATAGAATATGTATTTATACGAAACCATATAAGTACACGACTCTCTACGCACTAGACTTAAAAAACCAACAAAAGCAAAAAGTTGAACGGAAATGAACCATGACGAGAAGACGATGAGGATGATGATCGATGATGAGGATGACGGTGAGATGAGACGATACGATCACAATGTAAGAGAGCCTACGACCAGTGTTGGTCACCGACCATACCGCCGTACTCGGGCGGCCTCGGCAGCGCGCGATACCGATGCTGATGATGCTGCTGCTGCTGTTGCTGTACCTGCCGTTGTTGCTGCTTCTGAGGCGCGTTCTGGGCAGCTCTGAGCTGCAGCCGCCTGAGGTCGAGCACGAGCTCGATGCGCCTGGAGTCCGCGGTGGACGAGCCCGAGGAGCGATAGCTGCTCGCCGTGGTGGTGGTGGCGGCAGGTGTCGTCGGCGCTGACCGCGGGTACTGCTTGGCCAGGTTGACCCTCGGCCTCGGCGCGTCGAGCACGTGGCTACCTGTGGACGATGGCGGCCGGTAATACGGCAACCGGCAGCGATCGATATGCACGCCTCGGGGATGGGCCCCGACGCCGGTGTAGGGATGGCCGAGCTTACGCGCCGCCGCCGCTTGTGCACGCAATCTTCTCTCGCAGTCGCGCAAGCGCTGCGTCTAAGCTATCTGCTCGTAGTTGACCTTGTTTATGTAGCTGGCCAGGCAGCAGGCGAGGAAGACGCCGATCATCGGGAACACGGTCACGCCGAGGGCCGCGCCCGCGACCAGGCCCACGTTGCTCTTTATGAAGTCGACCACGCGGTTGTAGCAGCCCTGCGGACATTTATTTATTCATTGGCTAACATATATAAGTGAATTATAATAGCTTGTTTTTTAATGGGATTATTTTCAAAATAAAACTTTACTCAAAAATTTATAACATATCGACGCCTCGTACGAAGAAAAGTACTGTTCCCGGAGAGCTGGAAGAAGACTAGCACAAGCTCAATATCTCGGACGAAGAAAAGCTCGACTCGGACGAAAGGACTAGCACTATTTATTGCATTCTTATAAATAGTAGTTTTCTTCACCCGGCCGCCGCGAGTTGTGCTTTTGTTCGTCCGCGTGCCGCGAGTTGTGCTTTTCTTCGTCCACGCGCCGCGAGTTGTGCCTTTTTCGTCTAAGATTATGAGCTGTGTTACTTTTCGCCCGGGCGCCGCAAGTCGTGGTTTTCTTCGTCCGCGCACCGCGAGTTGTGCTAGTGTTCGTAAGGGTCTGAGTTGTGCTTTTCTTCGTACGGGGCGTCGATGTAAGGTATATAACTCGGGGTAATTAATTCACTACGGTAATTCGACCATTTTTCTAATTCGCAATCTTCACTTATTCGAAAATTTAAATAACCAATGACGCCAGCTTCCAAATAAGAAAAATATCCCTTATGAATCGTTTTTAGTATCAATTGAAAGTGATACGGGTAGAAAGGTGAAGTTTTTTTCCTTGAAATTAGTATGGAAGTATAAAATAAAAATAAAAAAATTTGTAATTTTCATCATTAAAATACTTTTACATCTATAATTCACCTAATTCGGCCAATCTGTAAACAAGATGAGATCCAATAAATATGAGAAGGTGTGAAATTTGTATTACTTTCACGAAGTCATTTATGTGTCTTTTTTCTGAGAAGAAATTTTAAAAATATGATTAGCAATAATCAATTTCATTGATCAAAATCAATTTTTTGTTTAGTTACGGCAAACTCTTATATATAATTCTACAATCATCTATAGAATGCAGTATAATGTAAACGAATTCCTTTATTTCCTTTATATTTTACAAGAAGAGTGCGTAAACTTTGGATCACGGATTTGTACCAAATTGAAAGATCGTGTTTTAGAGTAAAGAATATGTTGAACTCCCGTTCCAGGGTTTATTTTGAAAGGCCCGTTTACTCTAGATATGTGACATTTTATCTTGAAAATGCGTTATTTGTTAAAAAATGATCTTCTATTGTATGTAACTCTGCAAGTAGGATTTCAGTTACGAAAATGAGCGACAAGAATTGTAAAAATAGGCATAACAATCTTTATTTTAAGAACTGTTTCATCTAAAAATATCTATTTTTCAGAAAGTTATGAGAAATCAAAGATAGCGAAAAAAAATCATTGAAAATAGCAGTCTTAAAATCCTTTAAAAAAGGGGGAATTTTTAAGATAACAGCGAGTAAAAGGTCTTATGAGAATAAATTCTGGAACAGGTGTTTAATATTTTTTACTCTTAAACACGATCTTTCAATTTGATACAAATCCGTGACCCAAAGGTTACGCACTCTCAATGTTAGTATTATTGATAGGAGTTGATAATAATTAAATAAAGTTTTTATATATTTAAAAAGATAAATTTTATTAATTTTTAGAGTTTCTGAGTTCACTTGTACTATTTTTTGAATATCTGCCGAATTAGGTAACATGTCTCCTAACGTACATTTTACACTTTTGCACCCTACAAAGCCAATATCATATTTGAGGCGATCCTAATTTTTTTTATCGGTAGTATATCAAGAAGCACAGGAGTGCTCCGAAGGCAATTTAGAATACTTTAAGTAAAGCCTTTCTTCTTCTTTTTTTTCCCAACACATTTACAGAATAGAAGGAGAAAGTAAGAAAGAAAATATTCCGCTTAAGGTGGCTGAATTACCCCAAGTTACCTTATTTATAATTTATACATCAAAACTATCATGTTTCAACTCGGGAAAAAGTCGATTACCTCGGGTGGTCACTGCTCTCGCTCGGGAATAAAAAACAACTTTTTTCCTTTGTTACATAATTTACTATTATTATCACGACTAATACTTTATTCCCTGTTTAGAGAGAATAATAAATATTATTCCATGTAAATTTTTTGATATTTTGACTTAGGAAAATTTTCTGTATTTTCACATTTATATTATATTAAATAAAACTAATAAAATTCTAAGACTTAAATACAGTTTATACCGCCAACACCGCAGCACATTTAAAAACATTGTTTCATATAGTTCCACTTTTCCAAGTCAACAAAGTGGCCATTACACAATTGATCCGTGAATAAAGTTCTGTATGTAACACGCGGGAGTAAATTCGATTATTCTGTCGGGGGAATATCGCTTCGCTAGGGCAGTAAACCCACCCGCGGAGATAATTTGCAACTTTACTCCCTTATTGCATAATCAACTATTTGGTAGGTTTCAATTCGAAGAGTGCCTAAATTTATCCCTCTATGTATATAGTGGAAACGGTAAAATATATGTTTAAACCGAATAAAGCCTCTATTGGAAACGTACCTCAGTGTAGAGGTCTTCTATATTAGTCGTGTCGCACTCGCCTTCTGGGACATTGCAGCAAGAGCTTGGCACCATTCGGGGTGGTGACATGTTCAACCAATCAGTGTAAGCTCTGTTACCGCAACAGTGTAACTGTCAAGTGCAGATGGTGCGGATTAGTAAGTGGTTCATGACTATTCAAGTTTCAATGCAATTATAATAACATTAAACGAGAGTATCTTTTCTTAGATTGCAAAATTATTTTCGATATTAGAAATGTTTTCTTATTCTATATTAAAGTGACCGTTATAGCTCTCTTATTATTTAATGAAAAAGTGCCATTTACGTTTATATTCCAGCGAATACAAACTGTCAAAGTTGCCCCCTCCCCTTTTGAATTTATCACAGCTCACACATATGTACAACTTTGAAAATTCACAATGACTATGAATAGCAATAATCCAATAAAGGTCAGATATATAAGAAAACTACGCCACAATAATCTAGCACGCTATACTACGAGCTAGCGCGACAAAGCGCCGCAGGATATCGCCGCCTCGCCAACAACTGCTTACCTGATTCTGCATGAGGTCGACGTGAAAGCTCTTAGTCTTGTCGGTGCCGTAAGTGTTGAGGCTCTCGTTGAGGCCTCGATCGAAGCCCTCGACCAGTGAGTTGCGATACGTGTAGACCGAGGCCCCGGCGCCGAGCTCCAGCAGCGCGATCACCGCCAGAAACGCCCCGTACTGCAAAGTCAGCCGGTTTCGTAAACAAAGCGCAAGCAGGAGTGGAAGGGAGCTGCGAAGAAGGGAGAGAAGAGGTCGGCGGCCGCGAAACTGCAGTCACCCTCGTGACCCACATCCCGGATTCGGAACGGAGTGATGTGTCTGATGCAGCTTTTGCGCCGCGCGCGGTTTTGTCATTATCCGCGAAATTTCAAAAGGGCCGGTGCCGAGGCATTAGCGACTTAGCTGCGGGAAAAAAAGACCGTCAGCTGTCTTTTGTCTGTACTCTCGAGAAAGAGTGGCAGATGGGGAGAAAAGAAAAATGACACGCGGCCCGCGCTTTCGTACGTCTGTGTCTCTGGGTTAGCGCGCGGGGGAAACATCGGGGACAATGCTGGAAAAGAGCTGTGTAGATTGTTGGGTTTTTTTCTCCTTTCTTTCTGCGCACAGTGCGATTATGTAGCTGTGTGTCCCGGATAGGAACAGGACGTCCTGCCCGGTTATCATAGCGCGTAATTAAAGACTTTGTTATCGAATTGCCTGTTCCGCTGCTGCTGCTTACTTCTATGATACGAAATATGCTACCCTCGATATTGGTAAAAATAAAAAAACGTCAACTACGTTACTTCTAATATATCTTCTTATTTACAAGTCTAATTGGGGAGCAAGTAGAACGAGTCAGGTGCGATCAGACCATCAGCCTACATTCGCTCGACGACGCGACAATTATCTCCCTCTGCTCATTACGAATCTACAGCCCGCAGCTCTTTCTCATTATGCACATATACGCGGACGGCAATAACAACGTCTTCGTCGTTACTGCGCGCGCTGCAGGTATCACGCATCGCGCGCATATACAAACGGGGTCAAGCGCTCTGCGGAGGATCTAACGAGTTCCCGCGCTCGCGCGTTTCAACAAGTGCTGCTGCTGCTACCTATACTGCATATACCTTTATTTACGTGGATATACAGGCTACGCTTATATATATAACTATATGGAGCTAGCAAGGTAGATAGATACGTGTATGTATGTATATACTTACGAGGTAGAGGAGGGCCGGATGCTGTCGTGTGGTGCAGCAGCAGGCGAGGATGCCGACGAGGGCGACGAGGGCGCCTAGGAAGGAGAGCGCGAGCAGCGCCGCCCCGCTGTTCTCGAGCCCGACGTCCGCGTAGTTCTGCAGCTGCATGCGCATCAGGATGCCCACGAACAGCATCGCCAATCCGGAGCACTACCCCAAACAAACAAAAACACCATTTCGTTTCATACATAAACCTAGACTCGTAAATGCATTGGTATCGCCTACTGCGTTCTACTTTGCGTGTGATGCGTGCATGCGTCGCGCAGGGAGATGCATCTCGTATGATATGTATATACTCACGCAGAAGGCGAAATTGAAGAGCATGAGGAGCACGGTCATGCAGGCCATGGCCGCGACGCTCTCCAGCTGCTTCGCCATGCCGAATTACTATCCTCTTCTCCTCAGTTATACGAACTTGTGTGCTGCTGCTGCTCCCGGGCGAGAGCTCGCGAAAAGCTCGACCTCGCGCGTGAAAGCTCGCGGAGGACTTGCGGAACGGGCGCAAGCGCGCGCTCTCGGTGCATATGACGGAAGAGTGAGGCTGCCGATCGATGTGCTCCTCCGGCGCGCCGCGTGGGGCGGCCCGCGTTTATTCCCCGTGGCTGGCCTCGCGCGGAGCGGCGCACGCGCAAGGTATTCGCGCACGTTTCGCGCGCCGCTCGCCACTATCTCTATCTGAGTGTAATCATTGCACGAATACACGCACATTCCACACACAGACACTTTTCGCTTGCTCCAGTATATGTAGCGTGTGCGCAGTGGGAGTCGGATGGTGGGTAGTGTGTAGGTGTCGACGAAATCGGAAAGAGAGTCAACGTCGGTGGAGCTGTGTAGATGTAGTATTATTATATATATGTACGCAGCCGCTGGATATGCATGCATAGATATAGTATATAAGAGCGCGGTGTGTTTACTGCGCCACTGTAGCTGTGGCGACGAGAGCTCGCGGCGGCGTGGAGGCGGCGGCGAACTTGCGGGAGTAGCCGAGCATCGCGAAGTTGTTGTTGATCTCGTCCTCGTCCATCACGCTGCGGCAGACCTGGATGACGCCGCTGCCGTGGGAATTGTGCTCGGAGTCCGAGTCCGAGTCGCTGTCGTCCTCGCAGTTGCAGTTGGCGGCGAGCTGCTCGCGGAGCTGGTAGTTCGCCGCCGCGAGCTCCTCAAGGTCCACGTCCTCGTCGTCGTCCAGCTCGTCGAAGTCCGAGGAGAGGAAGTCGCCGCAGTCCAGTGGCGGCTGTTTCGCCGGCCCGTTGTTGTTGTTATTGCTGTTGTTACGATCGTTGTGGTCACTGGTAGTGGTTTCGTCGTTGTTCTTGCTCGCCGGCCGGAGCTCGCTCCTGATCTCGCCAATCGTCTTGAAGTAGATGCTGTGGTCCAGGCTATACTCCTCGAGCACGTTGCTCCCGAGGTTCCCGTTGCTCTTGTAGTCCAGGTTACCGAGTGCGCAGCACCTCAGTCTCGCCTGCTCGCTCGGCTGCTCCTGCTGTTGCTGGGGCTTCCTCCTGCCCCTGAAACTCGGCGACCAGCTGTTCTCCACGACCAGCCTGTTGGTCGCCCGGCTGATGCTCCATCGGTTCTCCGGCTCCTCCTGCATGGTCATCCTGCCGGGCGATAGTCTGACCGAGCGCAATCGGTTGTAGCCGCGCGCGCACGCCGCCCAGCGCTCGATTCGCTGCAGCACGTATTCCGTCTCCTCGCTCCACCAGACCGACAGGTTCTTCGGGAACGAGAAGCCCGAGGTGGAGGTGTCCTCCTGGGTCATCCCCATGCTGTCTCCTCGGCAGACACGCGCGGCGGCGCGTGGCTTCTTTTGTCTCTACTACGCCGCGCTCTCTCTCTCTCTCTCTCGCTACTGTCGCCGCTGGCTGCCGACGAGCGACTGCGCGCTAGCCGCGCGCGCGATTACGAAGCAAGCACTGTGCAGTGCAGAGCACACGCGAGCCGAAGCCTCGCTCGCTCACGCAACTAAACTGCAGCAGTAGCATGTGCACGCGGAGTTTGTGTGTGTGTGGTAGCAGCGGAGACTATGAGAGCTGCTGCTACTGCTGCTCCGACCGCGTATACAAGGGGGGGCGACTTAAGACCTCCCTGATCCTGACCTTCGCCAGCGTATTATACACGGGAGCGGTTCAGCCTCGTTATGTCAGTAGCGCTATATAAGCGGCCAGAGGGGGTGTATCACGCTCGCGCGAATCTCGTAATGCAACGCGATGAGGGTGGGAGAGAGACATCGACGTCGGCAAAAGCGCATTCGCGCGCGGTTGAACGTCCTTGCCGCGTCCTTGGTCCTGTTAAACGCGCGCTATTGCAAGTACGCGCTCGCGTGAAGTTACTGGTTGGTAGCGCTGTTCAATTACATTATAAGTAAGCGGGTTCTTGCGTTTTCGAGAATCTTAAGGAGCCGGAGCGTCTGTGTCTGATGTGACGCAATTCGGACTAAGGGGTGGGAGAGGATGAGAAGGGCTCTGTATTTATACGCGTGCTGGCACTCTATCGCGATCTTCAATCTTTCGGCGCGGCAGAGGCATGTCGAGTGGCCGGGGAAACAATCTTGATCGCGATATATTGTGGCGCCGAGTTCGGAAAACAAGTGGAGTATATGTATGGGTGATATACGGAGAGCTGGCAGTCTGTGTTTGTATTGATTTTCCCTTTCGAGAAGTTGGAAACAGTGCCAAATTTGGCGGATCACAATAAAACGATTAACGCGGAGGGTTCTCGAAAATTTCGAAGGGGAGGGTGGGGTTTGACAAAAACAGACGGTTTTGTATACGACGATGGCGGATTGTTGCACGGTAAAACGTAACAGTGCGTACTTTTTTCCATGGCAAGGTCGATTTCTAAGATTATCTTTACGGCTTGCGGGAAGACGTAAAACCGAATAATTGACGGATGCAGATGATATAGCGATACTTGGAATGTATTCGATAATTCTCTTTTATTTATAATTTTGCGCATATCCTAACTTAATGTAGTCATCTTATAAAAAATTTCTGCAGCAATAACGATTTCCATCAATAATTTACGCGCCGCGTGTATCGGCTGATTATAAATTTATTATCGTTCAGTTTATAAATACACCACGACGAATCAAGAGAAAAAAAAATAATAATCTCGGATAAAATATATTCACTCCGCGCCAAGTGGAGCAAACGAATGCAACCATCAAAATGCAAAGTACAGAGTTACAGAATAACAGGAATTACAGAGCGCACGCAGGGCGACCATAAAGCTTGCAAATTATAACGCTATTTTTACGACGTCGGATAAAAATCTATGTATAAAGCTAATGACTTTGTGCCCGCGTGCATCGTCTCGTCGCCGCCATCGCCACTCCCGCGAGCGCGCGCGAACCCATCCACGTTGAAATAAAAAGGAGTGCGCGCGTGAGATGCGAGGTTATACTCGTTTCACGTCTATCGATTGACGACACGCGCGAAGCTTTATAAAGTCTCTTGGCAAGTCGCGCCTGATGAGATTTGCGCTAAACTTTTCTAGCGGGCTTGTCAATTTGTGCCGTTTCATAATCGCATTGCGCGCTTTTATTTCACCTCGTCACATCCTTAGCGTACGTGCGAGCTTAAGTATTACAGTTGAAATGCAGTCGATTCGCCGTGAAAAACTGAATTGTGCATTGGGTTAAAAAATTATTCCTTTCTAGTCATCAATCGTGTAAAACATTCGTATAGAGATGTTTAGTATAAGTGGTTACAATATAAATATAGTGCTTTCTAAATTTTCACAAAAAGAAAAATAGAAAAAATTTCCTAAATATATTGTGTATTGCGCCAAGTTACAAAACTGGTTATAAATACTTATTCATCATGTCTTTCCAAAGATATTAGAACGCTGAGAATCTTCCGAATAGCTTAACAAATGTGACAATGGATTAAAAATTGTTACAGAATCACACTTTGTATTTTAGCTAAATATACGTAACGTTCTTATTACACAATATTTTTTATACATATTATGTGAAAGGTATGTATATATTTAGCAATTGTACGAAATAAATATTGTATAATCATAAATTTGTTTATCCCAAAAAACTTTTTATGAATTTCATAATGATTAAACTCATAAAGTACTTTTACTACTTATATGAAAAAAATAAATGCAAATAACGACTGATTATTATTTCACTTGATTATTTATTAGACAGCACAGTTTCTGGTACACAAGATTGAAGTAGTGTAGTGTTATAATATTTGTATGTAATGTGAAAAGCTTGTACTATGGGTAGAGTAGATTACAATCGCAGCGAGACTCAGCTCGGACACTAACTATCCGCCGTCGTATTTCTAAATACAAATTTTTCTCACAGTCATAAAAAGGTACCTGTATGAAAAGTTTAACAAGAACATTAATCAATCAATAATTAAACGTCAAATTATGTACACGATAAATACATAATTTTTCATCCAAAAGAATTAAATACTAAATTTCTAAAAACATAACGTAATTCAGGAATTCCTATAAATTCAAAATTTTTACGGGATTTATCTATTATTACTAAAATTTGTATTTATACACGATAAACTTATTACTATTTACAAAGAAACAGGATATTCATAGATTATTTAACAAGTATTTGGAGTAAACATTTTTTTTAACAAAAAAAAAAAATCAAGTTGGATAATTTATATCAACATTTATAACTTAAACATGCTCGACCCTACCAAAACACCGCGTTATAAAATACGCATTATATCGAGTACCTAGACAGATATTTTCTTTCATTCCGATTTTCTCCAGTTTCAATAATAAAAATTGATCGGGCGACTTGCACCTCGAATTTCTCAATTTGAATTAACAATATCTTGCAAGACTACCTACTTTATGACCTTGTCTATTTACATTAAAATTTTCCTCGTAGAAATCGTAGACTAGAAAGAGGTTGAATACTAAATATTTATAAAATATGTATTGAACTTTTGTCTTCATTGCGAAATACTTTACGAAAACCAATTAAACTGGTATTCAATCTTGCACAGCCTGACAAATCCATTGGGGTATGAAATCGCTTTCAGCATTCTCCTCGGTCAGTCTACGATAATCTAATAAGCTATACAAACAGTGCGCTGCGGATATTTTTTAGCAGCAATGCGAGCTAAATCGATTTCTATCGTGGTAGGAAACAATAATTTCAAAAATGGGATGATCAGTCTCAAACACTACGTACGTACAGAATATGGAACTTGATTGACTGTGATTCATGTGTCAATTAGTGCACTACTTTTTTCTCGATTAAGTGATGTAGAAAGATTATAAAAATAAAACTTGATTAGCGGTATAAATGAAATCGATTGGATACAAAAACGGTGCAAAATACTTTTCATATCAGCTCGTTATATACACTCGTAGATATTTCCTTGTACACAATATCATATGTTGCGGTAATATTTGTAAATTGGTTCTCAATTGATCAAGTTTTGTGTTATTTATATTTCACGAAAGGTTTGATCTTAACGCATAGTATTCAAAACATAACTCCAACCTTAACTTTTTGTTATTTGACTGAAAAAAAACATGAGAAAGTATTTTACGAGGATTCTACTGATAACATTATAATATTTTTATAAAATTGTTAAAATAGGATATTTAGGAATAAATATGTTACATACTAAAAGAATCTGAAATAAAGAATCCAGATTAAGATCAAGTAGTTTTTTTTATATTACTTAAATGTGATACTCTTTGTATTTTTGATAATTCTGTGTACGTTATTAAAATTATTCACCAACAAGGTATATACATAAAAGTAGTTTTTATGCATTATTTTAAATATAAAAGAGGGAACCGAATTTTCAAGATTCAATCTAAAATTATTTGAAACCCAACAAATGCAACCTAAGACTGATTTCGTTACAATTAAATTTAATAATCAAATATTAAGTTATCGATAGAATAGCATAGAAAATATTTAAAGTTTAATGAATGTCAAAAAATAAAATTTTTATTTTTATGTACGTGAAATTCTTTTAAATAGAATTTTGTATCAACGATATAAATTCATGTAGCCAGTCCTAAATAAAAGTTATATAATAATTTTCAAAATCACTTTACCATTAAGTATTTCTAGATAATTCAAAATTTAGGTTCTTTTTTTGGCGCAATGTACCAATATTTAATCTACATGATGATAATGTACAAAGCCAAAGTTTATTATAAACTGAATTAACTCGTTGTATTGAATTAAATTCAAATAAAACACTAATTATAGAAAATCAAATTTAATTTCGAAATTCAAAAGACATCATAAAAGTTTCAATCTAATATGAAACTCATTCAAAAGATTTTCGTATTTTTATAAACTTTTACATAAACTTAGTAAATACGGACAAAATATCCTTTTTATATTCGTAATATATTAAACTAAGTTATATATATATGTGTGAAAAAACATTCAACTTAACGAAGATAATTTTTTGCTTATATATAATAAAAACATCATTGAGTGTTGAAAGAAAACAAGTGTTCTAAAAATATAACTTGAAAACACGGCTGAAATTGGAAGTAGAAATTTCAGTTTAGAAAGGTACTATAACTGAAAGTTCAATAACTAATTCCAACTTTAAAATTTAAAAGCTTGACGCAAAATATTTATCACACAGAGTATCCTGAGCATTGAAAGAATTATCTACTTAAGTAACCAAATCACTAAGTCTGACCAATTATAGTCGCTAAATTTTAGTAAAATCTGAAACAATAACTTTCGTCCAATTAAGTTTGTAGTTTTTAAGTACTGAACCAATAACAATTAATTATATACTACTTTTTTTGTTCTTAAGGCTTGAATTTCTGAAAAAGACATTTAATCTTGGACACAATCATTAAACATCATTGTAAAAGTTTTCTAATTCTAAACTAATAAGATCAAGTATGATAATAATTTTTTGTCAAAGCAAATTTTTTGTATCCGTAGATTTTCTATTGCTGTATTCGAGAATGTAATTGACGATTTATTTGATCTTTACTTGGAACCGTTATTAATCTGCTCATAAGTATGTCCAAGAAAATACATTTTTCATTAAACTAAAAGCATTTGGGATTCGAGATACTATATGTGAATTCAGGTACTTGTACACAATATTGAAAAGATGATAGGTCAAGATTCATATAAAAGACGTTGATAATGTGGAAAAACTTCCCAGGTTGGAAGGTGTAAGCCAAATTCGAGCGCTACAAGAACTGCAAACTCCGATGTCAAAAGATCCCGACGATTTAATCGTAATACACTTTCGGTTCTCTGAAATATAAGTTTTTGTTAACAAACATTGTTTGAAATATACATTTATCTTGTAATAGAACGTTTTCAAAAACATCAAATATTCTTTTACCTCAATAAGAGATTTTAACACTTGTCCTTTAACATCGTTCAACTTGGCAGCAAGAAGCAGACAAGCTCCAGCACATAATTTACGAGTTTGTTTGGTTACTACATTCCGAAGAATTAATTTTTCAAAATATACGTATGCCATAGCCACCGTCAGTAAATCAACGCCGCTCTCCATTTTAGCAATCTTTCTCATTTCCCGTTTTAAACTAAAAATTAAATTGGTTAGTAGCATAGTTTTTTTAATATTTTATATTATTAATTTTTTGTAAAGTACCTTCGCAGTTTACTAAGAGTAAGCTGCACGTGAGGAAATTTTTCTTGAAATTTATCATTCAATTCTTTTTTCAAATCGGATGGCCGTACATAATCGATCACAGATGCCTGTTAATAACATACATATTTAACATATGATGAAAAAGGTTTATTAAATATCTTATTTATTTTATATTTATTTGAAAATTACCATATAAGACGTAAATGTAAGTAATGTTCTATGCTTTCCTGCAATCAACTCTGGATCATCTAATAAATTAGGATTGTATTGAATTTGATCATCCCATTCGTATGCTAAAATAAAAAAAGAATTGTATTTTAAATTATGATTTGGTGATTAAATTCTTTATGTGAAGAAATATTTTATTTAATACCTTTTGGATCAGCTGCCAACACGACAGGCGGAGAGTCGACAACATGTTGCATCCGATTTGATGCCATATCATATGACAAACACCTAAAATGATTATTGACAATTTATTATAATAAATTGAAATTAATTTACCTTTTTCAATCGTATTTCATAACATTGTAGATGCACATGACAGATGATAAAGAAATGATGATAATAAAGTAAAAACCATATAAATTAAAATATGAAATTCGTGTATTGAAATCAGAAAAAGTATTTCCTTTGTATTTCTTTACTCATCTTCATTTAATAATATATAATTAACTGTAAAGTGTTAATCTACGAAATTACATTTTCACAATTGCATTCTCATATATCGGCAAATGCAAATATTTTATGTATAAAAATGCTACATAAACTTACTATAAACCATAACAAGACACAAGGCGTTTGTAAAAATAATTAAAAAAAAATCAATGTAACAATTCAAGAATCAAACTTAAGCAAAACATGTGTTTTACTATGGAATATAATATCGGTGTGTATTAAAAAGCATTTTTCCAGCAATAATAATATTCTAACGTGTCACAAAGCACTCAGGACATTGATTTTCTCGAAGTATGTCTATAGTAAACAGTGCGGATTGCGGCTATAAGTGAAAATAAGTTATAAATTCGTATTGAATAACAATCTGAAAAATTATATCATAAAGTGCGGAAGCCTTTTCACGGCGCATATGAAGCACACAAGTTGTAAATGATACCACTGAGACATCGTCACGCACTTATCGTATTTCCCATGTGTTAAATTGCAATTTTTCTACATGCCATTTATTCAATTTTAGAAAAATAATAAAAATAAAGTATATGAAATATATGATTTAAGACTTTTTAGATTCTCCTTAGATTTGAGCAAAAAAAATAAAAAAATGTAAATATAAATATCACATACTTTACTCTACAAAGTAAAAATAATATTATACAATCGGAAATTTTTTCTCTTAATTGTAATACTTTTGAGAAACTACTAAAATTTCAAAACATTTTTAATACAAAACACAAACTTTCATAAAACGACGTTCTGGCAAAACCTTAAAGAGAATAGAATTGACTGAGAAAAATTAAAGAAGATGCCTCAAAAGCATACTTCCATTTACGCAGTATTCCTTTTCACTCTAAAAATAGTTTTTATATGCAAAAAGTATATAGGATAGATTGATACATGGAAAAAACGTGATTATGAATTATATACAAAAAATGTATATTATTTAATTCTTTGAAAATATTATTCTGGATACCACATAAATATATAGCTTTTTATGAAACCTCTCATTGCAAAAAAATTGTATACAATATTTTTAACACAAAATAATAATTTAATATTTTCATTATAATAATATTGGAATTTTTTTTTCTAATTTTTTATTCAAGTATATTTTAACTCAGTCTTTCTAATTTCTTTGAAAAAATTTACTATATTGACATGCACATTTTACGGTTACTTAATCAAAGTGATCACTTAGTGCTTCTAACATATTTTTTACTTGAGCTTTATATTTTTGACCCTGATATTCCAGTGTTTGATCTATTAATATATTTATACAATATTTAAATAACAATATACATTTCTATTATTTTACCACTTAATATGATCCGTGCTCCACTTTATGGTTTTTGTCCTATAATTGTTAATAAACCGATTTAAGTAACATTTTACATTACTTGTAACCAATATACATACTTTGAATAGAAAGTAAAAATTAAAATGGTTTATAAAAAGCAAACTTTTGTTTCTAAGTAATTATATTTAGATAATATCTTATCGAATAGAAGCCAAAATATAGTACTTATTTAAAATTAATAAATATGTACTATTCTATGTTTATAGTTTTACTAATTACAAATTATAAAATTATTATAAAATATGTATAACTATATTTTGATGTTTAGTATATTTTATTTAAAAATAAAGAAGAAATGATAAAAGAAATTGTATGCATGTGATAAGAATATATGAAAGATACCTCGATACTGCATGATGCTTATTGGTGGTAGCAGCATGCATTAATTCAATTGCTTCACTATCACTCATATGCATTTTTCGTTCTTTCTGAAATTGCCTTGATGGTTCAAGTAATTGTCCATAAGAAATTTGTTGTCCATCTTGGGATCGTTCAATTCCCAACAATCCAAAAGGATCTAAATTATCATTAATGGATGACAAGGGTCTTGATGTAATTGTGTTTTTCCTACGTCCTGCATCTTTACGTAACTCGGACCTAAACGTGTTTCAATAATTACTACAATATTCATATACTTTATATTTGTGTTACAGCTATAATTACAATTATTAGCAATTAGTTTATTACACTTATTATCTATTATTTTATGACAGAACCATTAAAACTAATTGATTACACACATTTGTCTACGCTTTTATCTTTTATTCAAAAGTGAAGTTTCAAATGATTTCTAGTACTAAAATGTACAATGGAGCCAAAAAAACTATCTACAAAATTAAAATATCCTACTAAAAGTAGTAAGATACCTTTTTAAAATTGGATTGGAGACGGACAGATTTTTGAAGACAGGTGAATTACTTGTAGCATTTTGTAAGCTAATAGTATATACAAATTATTTCAAATTACTTATATTTTGAAAAGTGCTTTTTTATATCTTTTTATGTCATCTAAAAGGTAACATAACAACTAGATATAATTACATAAACAGATCAGAGTTACTTACCAGCTAGTCCGTTGTCCTTTACTATATGGGAGAGATGAAAATACTAAAAATGGTACTTTTTTAGAGGATACCAAAATTACTCTATCATCTGTGAATTTATGACCATTGACTGGTTTTTTCATGATTCTTAATTCCTTTGATACTTCTGGTATTATTCCATTATTCAAACACCCTGGTTGTATATTGTTCAATGCTTTGGATCTTGATTTTGATGATTGGGATATAGACTTTGAACGCAATGATCCAATACTTTCATTGCTACTATTATATTGATTCTTAATATCCTCTGATAAGGTTGATGCTTGATGCACTATTCTTCGTTTGTAATGTAAAGATCCAACCCTTCTCTCTTTTAAAGAGTATTCACTACCAGCAGTTCCAGCACTACAATAAATAGAAGAAAGAATAGATTTAGATTAAGTTGGGTATATATACAACAGGATTAAGGGTCAATGTTAACGTGTATTAATGACATTGTATAATAGGAATACATAACAGTGTTTTCAAGAAGAAAGAATTTAATTAGCATAATTAAATAAAAGGCCACCAGGAAGTATTAAAAAAGTAAACTGAGAGAATATAAAAAAAAAAAAATTAAATAAAATTATAATAATATATCAACATAAAATACAATAACCTAACTTCTACTATGAAATAAACAAAAAAAAAATAAATAAAGAATTTTAATAGTTGTCATCTTTATGCAGCTTTTGTTTTACTACTCTTTTGTTTGAATTAGTGTTTAAAATATAAGCAACTTGTTGCTTACATATTCAGTTATTCAACAATGCTGAAAATACCTTAATTATGATTCACAATAAATTTAATTATTATGAAAAAGATTTAAAAAAATACAATAAAATGAAAATGAAGTTAATTGTCTTAATAACTAGTAATACTTTACCGTTCTCTAAAAGAACTATGATGAGATGATAACAGGTGGGGGCAGTTGTGTTCTTGTTCTGACAAAGCAGCAACTGCAGCTTTGGCTGGAGTTACAGTTGCCTCCGAATCAGAACTAAATGAGTGATCTGGCATTTGGTTGTGCAATGCTGCAGGCTGAGGTGAATCAGTTTGTCTGCCACATTGATCTGCATTTTCATCGCATGAGCCGTCTAAGACGTCATCCCAAGAGTTATCTTCTACATTGGCTCGATTTTGTTTAGACACTGTTGTCTGAACTTCGTTATGTTGATTATTTAGTACTCCATTACGAGGTAGTATTACTAATCTAGTGTCTCTGTGACTTCCATCCAGCGAGATGTTGGAAAGAAATGTAAATGCAGCTAACCTTCTTCGGGAGTGATTTTTCTTTAGGGCTGCTGCCATTCCTTTATTACACTGCCAAGTCAACAAAATTTGGTGTACGAGTCTGAAAAAATAAAATTAAAAATATAAAATTACAAAAATAAATACACCAGCATATTGAATTTCATTTGAAAATCTTATTTGAAATAAAGAAGAAGAGCATACATCTCAAATAGTACGCCCAAGGCCCAATGACCTCTAAAGATATAAATAAATAAGTAAATAAAGCTACGCGTTATATTTGCAAGCGCAGTGAGCGAGCGAGATCAAATATTTGCTATGCGAGAACTGGATCATAATAAGAATTCAGCGATAAGAGAAAAGCTCTCCTCGTCGTCTTCTCTCATTGTCTCTCGACAGAAAATCCAAAGTTCATTATTGGCGGAGCGGAAAATTTTTTTCCATCGAGCGAGGATACTGATGAAAAAAAATCTACTGCCATTTTGGTCTACTTGGCCAATCGCCTCGCGACCAAAATATTATGACATAAGAGCGCGTGTATGGCGCCCACCGAGGCTGTTTCTGTCTCGAGACAAGACGGCCGCGGGCCGAGTCAGCAGCTTTTTCGTATATAAGTATAGTATATACATATATCCGTATCGTGAGTGCGTTTATATATATGTTTGATAGTGCACATACATACCTATATATGCGGCTGTCCGTGTTTTCAAGAAAAACGATAAGAAGAAATAAAGACAGCTCGAGATCGGGCTGGAGGACCCGCTGAGGGAGATAAACTAGGATCACGATTCATGTTCACTGGGCATAACCTTGGTCGCGCACTTAGTTCTGGAGTTCATCAACAACGAGACGAACCGCGCACACAATCGGGAGCCCTTAAAATCCGCTGCCATTGTTGCTTCTGTCCTAATAAAACGTCTCGGCGAGCGAAAAATTTGTGTGTGTCTCTGTCTTGCTTATAAAATATAAGTATCTCTCTCCTATATGCTTATCTCCGATTCTGCAACAGCTCCTTCCGCTTCTCCGGGCACTCTGCACACTCTGCACACTCACACACACACACACGCACACCGGGAAGAGGAGGGAGGGACAGACACTGACGACTATTATCGTTCGCACGTCGTCGTCCGAGCCACTGTGCGCTGATATGTGATATGTGCGCTGTTTTGTACTGATACACCTCTATCTGACTCTGACTGACACTATAACGCAACACGAGCACGAGCCATCTCCTCTCTCTCTCCACACACGGCCGCTGAGATACACACTAGAGGCCCTGTGTGTATTGCTGCGGCTCACTCTCTTTCTGCCCGCACACAGTGTGTCCCCGTGCGAAGGCTGAAAAGAAAAGTCAGATGAGGCGGAAAGAACCTTCGCGTATCGCGTGTGACAGAGCGAGAGAGAAAGAGAGTGAGTGAGAGAGCAGAGAGCGGCGGCCGCAAACGGCGCAAGCCCGCACCACCACAGCTGCGATCGGAGCGCCTCGACCGGTCACCGGCGAACCTGCAGTGGGAGTGCTGTGGGAGCGCCCGAGTACAGTGTGTCTGCTCGTATAAGCAACGAGTCGCCGACTGGAAAATTAAAATATATATACACGGAGCCCGAGCAATGCACAGAGAAAAGCGCCGAGGAAAAATCGATTCGGCAATATATAGGTGGATAGTGGGAAATTGCACTCTGTGTACATGTCCTTGCCGCGTGAACTATCGGAAAAAATGGAGCTTGAAATAGCGTGCGCAGAGAAACTTGCGAGAAATAATGTTTTGTAGGAACTTATATATGTATTCATTGATGTGAGCTTTCGTTTGCAACAAGGGGGTTTTGTTCGTACTTTAATATTGATTGAAATCAAATTGTAACTATAAATTATAAGCGTTATAATTAACATTAACTTTGTTACTTTCAATTTTAATATTAGCATATTATTTTGTTTAAAGATAATTTATGCAATTAATAATTATTTTTATATAATTTATTAAAAAATTGTTATCATTTATCGAAATTGCAGTTCTTTAAATAATTGATTTATAATGTGAAATGAACTTAGAATGCGATTCATTTATCACTCACGAGCCGGCATAAGAAATGTGATATTTGGAAATCGGATTTGGCAACTTCTACTTTTTCAGTATTTTAATGCGATTGGTACAAGAAAGGAAAAGTGACGACCTCACATATTCACACAAACGAATTTTATATATATATATGTGCGCGCGCGCGCGCGTGTGTGTGTGTGTGTGTGTATGTGTGTACGTACTTTCGTTATTGGATATTGGATCGAAGCGGAATTAAACACCAGAACAAAATGCGTTTTCACGTTCAAGTAATTTAAATTGATCCAAATAAAAGACTTTTGGTGTAATTGTTTAATTAAAAATGATTTATTCATAATTTTTGTATGATGATATTGAAATATCTATGTTTTTTGCAGTACATATAAATACAGTCATTTTTTTAGTATTAAAAAATACTTTTTAGTTATATGATTGTTACACTTTCTCAAGTCGTGATATGAAAACATTTTATAAAATAATATAAAATAATAAATCGTATGTAGCTGATATATATTCGTACAGATATATCAAAGCATTTGGCTCTGAAAGTGCAAGTTATTTTAAGAAAATGCTTATTTTTAGTGATATAAATTATATTAGCTACAAAAAATATAATTTTTTGATCTACTTGGGCAAGTGTCTTGACCAAAATATCTTGAAACACAATTTATAACTTATATTTTCAATAAACATATCACAAAATAAAGAAACGAGTTGTTACACCAACAGAACTTTTTCCATCTTATTATTTATAAACTTATGTAAACATCAATAATAGTATTGATTTTTTAGATAATATTTTACAAATTATATCTAATGGTATAAAATCATTACATTAAATAAAATTTTTTACTAAATTACTCTAATCTTGAGGTTTTAAAAACTTAGGCTTCTTTCTCCTGGGTTCTTTGACAATATCGCTTTCATCAAGTTTAGTATTAAGATTTTTTACGTTGATTTTAGTAGTCGATTTCCACCTTGCAGCCATTTGAGCATCTGATATATCAGTTTCATTCACTTTCATATTTTTCTCTTGCTTTTCCATTTGCTCTAATTCCATCAGCCTCTCTATCTCAGGATTTTCTCCTTGAAAACTTAGTCTTCCATCAATTAATTCTTCACAAAAAGCATAACTTGGTTCAATTATATATTTGCCACTAAAACAGAAGTCATGGAAATAAAATAAACGTAGATATAAACAAGTTTTAAATATTAGATAAAATAATAAATGTTATACTAACGAATGTTTTGGTAACTTCTTTTTACCAAAGTACTCTTCACCTTCCTGTTGATATTCCTGTTTTTCAACTTTCTCTTTTGTTTTTTTCATGAACTGAAAAGAAAATTAACATTCGTAAAAAATAGTACACTCGGTAAATATAATTTAAACATCATTCTTACAACTTACTTTCATTTCTAAAATTGACTTTGATAAACTAACTCTATGTGAATCTCTCCACGCCATATTGAATTACTTTATATGTTACTCTTACACTGTTAGTAAACAGTTAATATTATTTAATGCTTGTGCTTTTTATATTTTATATAAAATAATTATTCCTTATACTGTTATTTAAAACTTATTGAGGTTAGAATTGGTTTCGTACACAAACTCACGTGTAGAATGTCGCTCTGCACTCTGCATCCAGAAGAGTGCAGACGACTGCAGACCACACAATATTACAATAAGGCCAGGACCACATAAACGCGTACGACAGCGTTCGCTTCTCTCATTGGTTCTCTTACTGCTTCCAACCAATGAGAGATGCGAGCGCGTGCGCCTGACCGCGGGGTGCGTTCCGAAATATGTTTTTGTAAAAGTTGTGCATCTGGCAACAGTGTAAATAGTGCGTCTGTTCCATTAGACATTTATTTACTAACCTTAACTGATTCAAGGAAGACCTTCCTCAGAGAACAACTGGTCAACTACCATCAG
>UXGD01000156.1:0-86964 GCA_900474315.1 Torymus auratus
AAAATTACAAAAATTTCAGTAAAAATTACCAAACTTTTTGTAATCCCGAGGCAGACTTGAAAATCCAAAATTTTTACAAAACTTTTTGTAAAAATTGCCAAAAAGTTTGGTAAAAATTTTGGATTTTCAAGTCTGCCTCGGGATTACAAAAACTTTGGTAATTTTTACTGAAATTTTTGTAATTTTTACTGATTTTCTTCTCTCCGTGTAAGCTTATAAATATATAAACTTATATGGAATTATATATAATTAACGACGATAGCAATCAGCGATTTTCTCATGCGCATATACCATGCGGCGATGATTATAAATTGATTGCGCATCGTATCGATTTTCTATTGACACAGATATTTTTCCCCTCCTTATAACACACACGTTACACGTAATAATGCCAAACATTATACGCCCGTCCGCGGGACAAAAAGCATACGCGCGTGTATATATACAGCCGCGTTCACGCGCTCATGGCGATATAATCTTTTAGTTCGACGCGCCGCGCGCGGGTCGAACACGTTTGGAATATTTATTGTGCGCCCGCACACGCGCGAATTGCTAATTGATAATTAAAATATCGGCGGAGGGGGGGCGCGAGAGTTGGCCCGCTGACTTTTCGATTCGCCCGCGCGATTGGTGTCGGAGGGTCGACGCGCGCGCGCTCGTTATTATTAGCGAATTATTGTTTATTTAGAGGCGCATTCATATTTCCTGATAACGACCTTGTCAAACTGTTGCTTCAATCAATTATGGTACTCGATTCCGGCCAGGGGGAGTATAGCAGCAGCAGTATCACACTGCAGTATATATGTATGTATTCTGGGCAAAACTCGAGCACAGCGTCGAATTAATTTATTTATGAACAATGATTGCCGAACTTTTTAAGGCCACTCTATACGCGGGTTTATAAATACGCTCGCAAAAACTGACCCCCGCGTGCTCGCTTGCACTTGTTCGCACGCCGACCGTGAAATTATATAAACACTGTCGCTTTTCATTGTAATTAATCGGGCGCATCGGAATAAAGCCAAAGCGTTCGGTCTTTTACAATCTGCGCTGTAATTGCAATAAAGTTTTTAGCATTAATAAAATTATATATGAATGAATATATCGCGCGCCGCATTATATCACGTATATTACAAGCGATTAATTATTGCTACATCGGCTGTGATAATACGTTAATTAAATATAGATTAACTCGAATCGTCGAAATGTTTCACAATGACAATTACCATCGGGATACGTGTATACGTTCTATACGTTTATCATAAAAATCACGATAGCTAGACGACGAAAAAAACAACCCCACATTTATAAATAATTTTCTCGTTTATTAAATAAACATCGCTATGATCACTGAACATCACCACACACAAAACACCGAAAAATCACTATCTTCTTCCACGCCGCGATCGACCAGCCGCATGCGTCCGTTCGGCACTGCACTCCGCGAAGACACTGGTGTCAGAGGACAGTCGACAGAGTACCTCGCTCTTGTCAAGTCGAGCTGAGGGGGTCCCGGGGCCCAGTGCACAGGTAGTAGTAACCCCCGCGCTCGCTGGCGGTAGCATCGTGGGACCGGCGAGACACTTGCGCGCGAGGCCTGCTACCCGGTCAAACGTGTTCTTCGCACGCGAGAGCTGTGTGCTCTCCCTCTCTCTCTGCAGACATCGCATACGGAGGAGCTCACTTCTGCAAGCATAATGCAGCGTTTAAAGGGCCCGAGGTCCCGCTCCAGAATATTATCTTGCCGGATTGTATATGCTGAGAGAGGGATCTTCGCACGCGGGGAGCGGAGGTCCCGACAGCCCGGCTAGGTGGCTAGAATTGATGCGGTGTATACAATGGGGATGGGCTCGGAGGGCTCCTGCAGATAGGTGTATGTTATGCATATACGCTTCTTAATGCGCGCCGTTCGGGCCTCATTGTCTCGAGGTATTTGAATATTGCTTCGTTCGTCTCTTGCGAGGAGGGTCGTTCCTGCTGTATCATTGCTGCTATATTCAATTTCTGTTTTTTATAGGATGGTATGTATATGGGATGAAGAAATGAAGCAACTTTGTATATAGAAATCAATGGTTTTGTAGAACATGGATTGAAAATATTGTTCGTGATTATTATATGTAATATTTTGAATTCATTTTTTACAAGATCAATATTTGTAATGAAGAATCCGCAAAATATAACAACCGATAGTTTTATTTACAATTTCCAGAATCGTACGTTTATCTAACACCAAAATAACATATAAAATATCGAAAAATAAAATATAAAATACAAATGGAAAATATAAGGTGTTAACATAACAATTAAAAAGGCGTTTCTGGCACCATTTGTCTTTTAAAAGTCGTGAAAAAGGAAAGCATACCTCTTCTTCCGAGCCACCTGCAATTATCTCTTACTTTATAAAAGTAACCCACCGCAATTGCCGCGATAAAAAAGCCCGACCCAAGCGTCTGCGCAATTTAAGAACGTGTGTTCTGCCTCGCAGACGCTTTTCTCACCTTGAGCACACACAGAGCCGCAGAGCCGCCACATCTTCCTTGTCAAATAAAATCTCGCCTTTTCCCTTGAACCAAAGCGTTTTGCACTTGGCCGCAGAGGAAAATCCTTTCCTCCATAAAACCCACCTCAAGCATATCTCCGCCCGCACCTCCTTCCTATGCATACATAAAAAACACACCCGCAGACACACACACATCACTCTTTATCTCAGAGGAGGTGCCGGCGCAAAGAAGAATATTCCCTTCGCCCGTGTAATCTTGCCCCGCGATAAAAACCCATTTCGCGCGGCTCTCTTTATGGTCGTGCGAGCGCGAGGTTTTCCTTGCCGTAATTTTTCCTTCTGCGGGAAGAGAGGAAGTGAGAGGGACAGAGGCAAGGGAGAGGAAGAGAGTGACGTGAGCCCCGCGGCGGTGGCGCCGGAAAAAAAGGATATCAACGCGAGGGCGCCGGCGAGAATATGGCCGAGACATTCGAGCAAGCGAGTTGCGCGTATAGGGTGGAGTAGAAAGAGAGCGAGAATCGAGGGAGGCGTGCAACGTACGGGTACGGGGGTAGTTAGGTGGGAGGCGAGAGCGACCGCGTAATGGCGCCGCGTCGGATACTTTTTACCGACGCCCCGAGCGCGTCTTTTTTCCAGCCCCGGACGGATGTCGCTCGACGCGTGCGCGCGCTCGCCCGGCCGCGTTGAGCTTCTTGTTGCGAGGCCGGATTGAGGCTGTTCCTCGCTGTTTTTGCCCCCCGACGATTGAGGAATCGGGGCGATTGATTTTTCTCTGCGGGAACAAAAAACTTCAAGACGGATCAGAGCTACTTTTTACCGGATTTATATATAGAGCTAGAGTTTTAACCTTCGTTATGCTGATTGGAGGATTTATTTATTTATTTTTTTTGGTTTCTTTGTGGATCTGTGGGACGAGGTTTTAGCGATTGCAAATGTTTATTGCACTTTTAAAATGATGAAAGAGCGCGATACGAGGATTTTAATGCATTTGTTATCTCAGAAGGGTGCGGTTTGTTGGAGAGCATAATAACGTAATTTCAGAAAAAAATCCCGGCTTTCCGCGATGCGCTTCATGCGTACATCAGACACGTGATTTATGAAATCAGAGCCATCACATAGAGCGTTGCAAAAACGGATATGGTAATGTCCCGGCTATCTGGTTAGCAATTCATTACTCCGATATAATTACGTGTTTTTAAAATACTTCCTGCCGCCGGCCGCCGCATCCATACACTTGCAAATCGTATGCGCGCAAAAATTGTAAACGTCGGTTTTGCAAGTCAAAAGCCCGCGCGTGTGCGGGGAAAACTCGTTGATGGCAACGAAGTTCCTTGAGAACGAGGGAAAAACAGGAGAAAAAAGAGGAAGACGCGCGAGCGCGGCGACGAGAGGTCGGACTTTTTGTCGGGTAGCGAGGCGTGCGCGGGTAACTACTTTTTCCAGGCCGTCGCTCCTCTCTCTCTCGTCGCGTGATTCCTGCTTGATCATGCGAATAATCATTCGTTCCGTGGGTCGTGGGAAGAACCAATGAAAAAGCGATTCGCGCCACTTCGCCGAGGAAATTTATTCTGCGGAATTATCTTCAGCGTCGATCGAGCGGGTAAATTGCGATGTGTATATGATGGTATGTGACGATGCCGATATAGCGAGAGTGCATTATATGCACGTCTAGAAAGATAGATTGATTTTGACAGGCGATTATGTCGACTTTTAACGTGCTTCCCTTTATTCGGATGTTGAAATTATTCACCACTCTGTAAATAACGAATTATTCCGAATAATTTGCCATGCGAATGTTGGCGGGGTATTATCGTAATTTAAATCAGTGATTATAAAGAAGTATTTTATTACCGCGCATGCGACGATAAAATATAATAATATTAATACATAACGGGAAATTCGGAATTTAATCTGCCAATCCTATTAGAAAGCAATTATCTTTTTATTACATGATGATTCTGTTTTTAATAAACACGAGTAATACGACTTTCACTTTAAATTCTGGCTACATAGGGCAAACATTTTCAGTGTCTCTCAAATTTATCACGATTGCTAAAAATACGTAATTTTACAGTACAGTGATGAATGATAAATAAGTAATCATCAATATTTTTGACATGCGAGAAGTCAAAATAGTTTTCATAAAAAAATAATTTTTAAACTACACAACGTGTCAAAATGAATTCATTTTAATGATAAATCATACTTTATAAACGACCCATCTTATTTAAAACACTATTATCGAAATCCTATTCGAATTCAGCAACGCATGGAGAATTCGCGTCAAGTGTTGGGGATGGCGAGAGGCGAATCGAATTTCGTAAGGTGTCGAGGACGCGCGTATACGCGCTTTACAAAGAGACGACTTCGCTATCTCGCGTGCATGCAATTTTTCCTCGTAGCTCGCATGTTTCCTGTATATACATATATATAGCTAGCCGCTCTCGTGTATCGACGCGAGGGCGCGCGGGACACACGAGCTAATGTGATTGGCGCCTGGCAAAATTGGACCTCTTTAAACACGAAGCGCGACGTTTGAACAACGCGCGCGGAGTTGGAGGACGAGGAGGAGTCGGCGGCGCGCATGGTGCATGTGCAGCGAGAGCAACGCTGCTGTGGCCTCCTCCCCTTCTCGGCAGAGATCGTTACCCGGGAGATTCTAACGCGTCGCCCCCGCCACCGCTGCTGCCGCCGGTGCGTCGCTTAAAACTCCGAGGTATAAAGTTGGCGGCGTGCTGCATACGAGGGGTAATGTTTTTCCCTCAATTTTTCGTCGGCGAAGAACTGAGCGCGCGTGGGTAATTAAAAGAAAAATATATATATATATTTAAAGAAGGATGGTTGTTTATTTTCTATTAAAATTTTTTAAATAAAGGATGACAGGTATTTGGTCGGTCAAAAAGTTGTGGTTTGTAGTAATATTAATAAATTTAGGCCTCTAAAATCAGGAATCAATTATGAAACCAATGAACTCAAAGATTAGTGTAAATATAAGAAAATATGTAAAGCTCGGAAAGATCAATGTTTTGAAAAGTACAAAAGAGTCATTATTTGTAAAAAGCTACTTAGAATTTACTGAACGAGTTGCGGTGTAAGTAAATAGTGCATCGGTCGACAATCAGCTTCTGCGAGCTATTGTACGTATTCAATGCAATAGATTACGATTTATAGCATTGATTACATTTAAGGTTACTAAAACATAAGGAATTTCAGCTTGTATCTGCTCCCCAAGAACTGCCGGCGTCACATTCACGAGTGCGCGAAACTGTATTGATCGTCCGACACCTGATCAGCATGTCATTCTCGTTTCTCCAGTCCCGCTCAACCCAAAGTCCTTCTTGGTTGTTTCTATCTAAATCTGTTGGAACGTCGACCTGATCAACAATTGAATATATTTTAGATTTAATACTTGATTCTGCTTCACGCTCCTTACCTCCGCGGTGGCGAAGACTGAGACAACGATCTCTCGTAAAGCGGAATAGGTCTTCCAGAATTTGCACGCTATACAACACGCTATGCCGCATGTCTAATGCTGGCGGCTCGCATGGAATGCTTAGGGAGCGCGAGACAGAGGCCCTTGCCACATATAGCTCTCACCGGTACTTTTAGCGCGAAATTTAAGCTTGAACGAGTGTTTTTCACAAATAACTTCGAAGCTAACTTTTGCATACTATACGAGAATGTTGTGAAAATTTTCAAAAATCGGTGGTGGGGTAAAAATTTTGGGTTTTCGCTTGTAAATTTTGGTGGTTCTAACAATAGGGGTATGAGGGGCACTTTTTCACATACTCTCCGATGACGTGGAGTTTCACAGGCAGCCTGCGTGCAGTTTTCATACGATACGCTTCGGATCAACGACTCTATATAAGTTTGGCGAATATATAAGTGTATAAATATAATAAATTAATAAATTAAACCTTGTTATGCTGCTCTTGCTGTACTTATCCTCCCTTTCGTTTTTTAACAATATAGGAAATAATTATTCACAGATTACAGATGATCATTATAAAGATCAAAATAATATTACGGTTTATAAAATAAATATGAGAAATGAAAAACCATAGAGCCTATAAGATATTTTGAAAAAGCTTGATTGGAATGTTAAATAGACGTTTATTGACAAAACTCGGATTTTTCAGGAAAAAGGGAGTCAATTTATTTCTTTTTTTGTTTTGGAAAGGGATTTTTTCCGTTTTTAATTTTCTTTTTGAGATTTTTATCGACGCTTTTCATCCGACAATCCGTATAACATTTTGCTTGGGTACACAGATACACATCTGTGCACGTGAAAAAATGGTCGAAATAAAATCGACCGTTGAGGGATATCACGTTTTCCACCAATTAATACACCGCGAATAATCTCTTAATGTATGAATCGTTTCATCTGATTCGCGTTTCATTGATGCGAATTTTTTCTGACATCATAATTATTCGATGCATAAAGCAAACACGTTACATAATTAATGGTAAATAAAAATCACTTGATTGGTATTTACGCTACATAATTGGATCAGAAATCCAGCAATGTTACAAACTTGCTCATTTTCTTAAAACACAAAAATTTACGGGAAAACCCCATTTCATTAGTAAAAAAAACTTTGAATTAAAATGACTAAAGTGTCGAAACACTAATTAACAACGCAAAAAGCAAAAAAAAAAACAAACAATAACAGAAACTCCGATATTCGCATAAAAGCGCACGCACCGCGAGCTTAATCAATGGTCTACGCAGCATCAGCCGGGTTAATGATCCGACTACAGCAAATGATAAAGTTTTTCGCGCTACTGTGCGGAGAGTGTAGACGCAAAGAGAGAAAGAGATCTCGCGGTAAATCAAAGACACGCGCGGCGACGGCACGCGGCGTTTGACCCATTGGTGGGCGATTTCACCCAGTGTGCGCGCCGGCACGAGGAGCGACCGGCGCTGAAAAGGCATGGCCTACAAAAATACAGATTTCCAATAACCGATAAATCATCCCCCACCATCGGTAGGGGGTGCGAATGGAGGAGGGGGGATAGGACACAGAGAAACAATACGCGTGGACGCGCATTGCTGCGCGAGAGACGACGACTTTCTCTCTCTCCCGCTTTTGCGCGCGCGCGCGGGGCTGCTCTTCTTTACCCCCCTATCTCTCTATTCCTCTCTACCATCTCGCCTATATAGGCGCGTACACACGCGCGCCGCACTACCCTATCCATCCTGTTCTTTTATTTTCTCGATTTTCCCTGCCCTCCCTCTCTCTCTTCCTCCCTTTCGTCTTCTTCATTTTGGTCTTTTTTATCGAAACGATGTATGTGTAGTATGGCGACCACATGTTTAAGGCTATCTCTATATCTCTCTCTTGCTGCTGTACGTGAGCTCTCTCCTCTCTTCTCTCTCTCTGCCCAAACAAACCGCGGATGCACCGTTCTCTCTCTCTCTCTCGCTCTCTGTCTCTCTTCATCGATTCTCTCCGCGCAGAGGCGGAGGCAACGGGACGCCCGCGTAACGACCGTCCCTCCGTTCGTCCTTCTCTCTCTCTCTCTCTCTCTCTCTCTCTCTCTCTTGCATGTGCGCGCTTCCCTGCGGTTCACACGTCGGTTAATAAACCATTGATTGGATTGACACCGATACAGGGAAGCCGGCCAACCTGAATGAGCGTCGATTGCTTCTCTCTCACTCTTGCGCGCCACACGTCACACGCGTCCCATCGAGGACGTCTTTTTCTATACTCTTAACTCGATCATATTCCCTCTTTATTTAGTCCTCGCGCGATTATAGTCAAGGCCTAGAGTTATGTAACGCTGGCTTTGATCGCATTGGTAAAACGTGTCTGGATGTATTTGCGAGATTAATTTGGTGGTTTCTTGCGATTCACACGTTGTCTTATGGTGTCTGTGGAGAAACAGGGGTTCAACGAATCCTGGAGACATAAATTGCACACGACGTTTACGGTTATTTTGGCTTTATTCTCAGCGCGCGTGATATCGGACTCTTTTCACGCGGAAACTCTGGACCTCCAGATATATACGCTTGCAGATGAAATGATAATGTGGGCGAGTTATTGACACGACACGGGATTCATGTTTCGAAGATTCTTTTCGTGTATGTGCATTATTTGTAGCTGAGAATTGTGGTGTTAAAATCGCTGTTAGTACTTTATATTCAATATAATGTGTGTAACATTACTAAGGGATTTCATCAATAAATAAAAGAAAATGAGAATAAAAGTATTTTTACAATAGTAGCGTTTTAGTTTTACCTAATAAAAATTTTTCTTATGAAGGATTATTCTGCAACAAAACAGACATTTAGAAATTCGTCTAAAACAATAGTTTTTCTGGCTTTACTATTAATTCTATAAAAATGTTCTCTTTATTTATCAGATACTGTAAGCTGTCAGATGATATGGTCAATGAGAAATAGACACTATTTTGATGCGAGAGAAAAGCCGAAATAGAGTGATATCAATAAAGTGATCTATTGTATGATCAAGGATTTTTGATTAAGTTTAAAATTATCAAATCGAGGGTTGTAAATTTGTTGTCACTTTAAAATAATAATTGTAATCTAATTAAAAAATATCCAATGTGAACTAAATCTGATATTTGGGACAAGACAGGTTTGAATGCGGCCTAGAAATGATTAAATTCAGAGTTGATAGCAAAGTATTCCGAATTTATCAATATCAATATTAAATTTTTAACTTCGTATAATAGTTCCTACAATATTCCATCTCATTATTATCTCGATTTGCATAAGCACAGCAGCAATTAAAATTCGCTCACCAAGGCGTATATGCAATAACATTACCGGTAACAAATTTTTCGTTTTTTTTTTTCTTTTATAGCACACCCCTGTCGTTAAACGTCCAAAAGCACAACTTCATTCGACCACGAACTTTTTCAATTCATTTTTCATCAATTCCCTCAATTCGGCTCGTGAAAATACTCTGTAAAACGTAAAAAAAATTCACCGCCGTGCCATCACCAACCCTCAAAGCCACAAAACTACCGTCCCACCCCACCCTCCTAAGCTCTCCGGTCCTTTCGTGCATCCACACACACGCAGCGGCGCGCGCTCTCGCGCTGCATAAAAGCTATCAAAGTATACGTACATCATCAGGTGGCCAGTAAAGTACGATTGTTACCGCGTATCCTCCCCCCCACCCACATCCCCTCCCAAAACTCGCACGCGCTGTATATATACGTATATATACACTCTAAAGGTGCCGGGAATCCCCGGCTAATGGCAGCGCAGGCGCGCGTAATATCAGGCCATTGACAGCGATAGTATGGCGAGCGTCTCTCTCCCTCTCTCTCGCAACGTTCCGGGGAATGCGTCGGTCGTGCCGCCAAATACCGGGTGATCGTAGCCCTCGCGGCCGCGCGGGCTTTCGCAATCACTTTTCGGCTTTAAATCACACTCGTACATCGCGCGCGCGCGGCCGACCGCGGCCGGACTATTTTTTTCGACTTTTTTTTTTAATGCCCGCGCGTCCGCGCTTGGTTATACGGCGCGTGCGGCCCACGCATGCTGCACTTTTTGGAGGGCTTTTCGCGGGGTCTCGGTGCAGTGACGCTGCGCGTTGCTCTATATGTGTGCATGTGTGTATATATATTTCGTAGCGAGGTGAGAGTGCAGCTCGCCACGTCCTGGTTACGAGTACCAGGAGGGTTCTGCGATGTTGCTGCAACTGATGTGCTTCGGCATATATCGGGCTGGCCGAATATTGGTTGTTCTTTTTCTTTTTGGCAGAGGAAATACATTTCACGTCGGTTAATGTTACATATTTTGTATTGAAGTTTATTTATTATAAGCAAAAAAGACATTTGCGATACGATATCACATTTACCTTAATAGCTAAATGAAAAATCTAAATATTTGTATAAATCATGCTTTGATGTGGTGAAACTACGTTGTTGTTTATTCTGAATAAAATTTTAAAAATATATTTAATTTACAAAGTTATACCTTTCTGATTTATTACTGATGATGGATGCTTTATAGAAAAGGTATTCCATTCATTTGGTTCGAATGTTGTTAATGTAAAACGCTGATGTATTTCTACAATCTAGATAGTTTATCGAATTTATTCATTATTGTGGAAAGCGTTAGATGCATTATTTCTTTTCACAATGAATTACTCAATATTTATGTAGCTTTGAAACTATTCAACGAGAATGAGCTTCCGAAAAATCAATTGTGATTATAGAAGGTAAGTACCTCGAAGTATAAAAGAAGTAAATCAAAATCATAATTGAAAGGATGTAGAATCGAAATTATTGTAACATAAAACATAGTATATAACAAAAATTTATTTATAAAAGATCTTTGTTACTTACTCTTGACGGTTCTAGTTGTTGATACTGCTAGGTCAATTATCGTACTAAAATCTGGAACTCTTCGTTCATATCTATTCATTCAGACTCCTTCAACAAGGCTTATATATTACTCCCGGCTTTGCATACCACGATATCTACAAAAATTATAATGAATTTAACGATAATGAATTATTAAAAGTAAAAAGTATTTTTATCTTCAAAAATATTTATTCAACTAATTACATGACGTAAATTATTATAAAAAACATCATCCGTGTCGAGTATTCATTAGTGTGGGATGAAAAATTTTATAAAAGTTTTAATAAAAGCTTCGCCAGAATTACGACTATTTACGTTTGTTCCGACGGATTTCATCAACGGCGTATTTCATTTCGACTGAATAGAATTTTTTCCATCGCATCGCAAAGTTTCGTGTATACAAATTAATTGCTGTCCAAATGTAACGCAAAACTCGACCATTTGCGCGCGAAAATCTGGAGGTCGCGGGGGTATGTACACAAACGATTTTTCCGAGGCACAACACCAAACGCCCGAGCCGTCCAAAAATAACCGAACTTCCTTATTAACGAGCTTGCGGTGCAATCCATCAGCGGGGCGCGCGCGTTCGGGGATAGCAAAGCTGCCACGGAATAGCCGCGCATACAATCAAAGTGGCCGAAGTGCATATATATAGGCGCGTACGCGAGCATCCAGTGCGGCTACGGCGCAATTTGACGTTTCCGGATCATCTTTCACTGCGCGGGCCGCGATGTGGTGGCGCTGCCGAAAGCCACAAAGGATATTACGTGTTACGTGCTCTTGATGATCTCACGTTAAGATGGGAAGAGAGTTTTTAATGCGTTATACGCTGGAACAAAGGGACTTATACAACTTGCGTTGCATTCATGTCAGATATTGTTCATGAATATAGTATGCGAATATAATTGAAATTTGCATATGTAGAGCTATTAAGGCAGTATCATAATTACGATGTATTATACAGTTTCACATTATGCGAGAATCTCTATTGGTTTGTAATTTTATTAGAATAACTTTTTAAAGCGATATTTTTACATATACATAATTTTGTTTTAAGTATTAAAATTGAAAATTTTTATTTTGTTATTATTATAAAAAATTAATTTATCGATATTTAATTTAGATTTTTTGTATAAACTTTATTATTATATATGTGGTCTATAAGAACTTCGGTCACTTACTGAGCTTGCGTGGCATGTATGCCAATTACAAATAGAGTTTAAAGATTGAAATTTTTACACTATCTGGCAAAAATCAGAAGATTGACAGGCTGTAGTTGAACTTTAAACAAGTGTATTATAGTGTATTTTCAAAAATACATTATTTAATTTATTATTTAATTTTCCCATACTATTTCCAAAGTGTTTTACAGGAACTGCATTATCAAACACCGCGACATCATTATATTACAAATGCAAATCGCGTATACAAACAAATGCTATAACCGTCGCGTAAATTACCGAAACACATCCATCTCAGGGGCAAATCCTGCAAATCCAGTGGCGCACCATCTAATCAAACTATTACACACTGCACACATAGAGGCGCGGAGCTTGCGACCGGCTGTTCATTACCCCTTACCTCTCCCTACTACTAGCACGCATATAGGCCTAGATCGCCGTCGACCTCGGAACGGCGCCGCATTCCAACGGGTTCTCCTAGTATGCACTGTTTACGCGCACGCACACCTATAGGCATATACACAACGCACACAGGCGTGGGAGCACACACACATATAGCCACGTGTGTTTACGTGGACATACACACCCGTTCAATGCAAGCGAGGTGATGGCATAGCATTGGCCCATGGATCGAGAGGGTCGACGCGCGCTAATTGGTCCAATGTCAAGGCCGCGAGACCGTCCTCCCTCCCAGTATGTGTGTGTGTGACCGTCGCGTGAGCGCGCGCGCGTCATCGCATTATCATCGATTATCGGGATAGCATATCTGCGGCAGCCAGCTGAGCGCGGAGGGAGGGAGGCAATCGCCGATTCGGCTGCCCGATAGCGCGCGCGTGAATATACGTATATGTATATGTACACGCGGAGCGAGAGATAAACGAGCGGGCGGAGGGAGTCGGGAAAAATGTGTCGACGAGGGAGAGGGGTGGAGAAAAATTTGCTTTAATGTATCGCCGAGCGGCGCTGAATTTATTTAGTTACCCGCTGCCGCCGGTCTGTGTGGGTCAGCGCGATCGAAATGAAGTTTGCGGTTATCGTAATGGAATAATTTATATGATTCGGTTGCGCCGAACGATGTGCCAGGGGTGAGTGTATATCTATGTGTATGAGCGTGTTATCGAATGTTTTGGTTGAAGTAGGTGAAACGATTTAGTTATGCGTCGCGACAGCGAGCAGATGCTTCGCTCGATGCCAAATGGATTTGCGTTTCGGGTAAACGTTTCAATTGTCGTTGTTTGAGTGATTAGGGCGAAATTGAGGGAATTTCGGTGGTATTGGGAGGAGGATTTTTTTATTGTATTTTCATGAATATAACGGGAAGTAGTCATTTGGACGTAGTTTTTCTTTATAGGGTCGTGTTACTTGTTCTAAAACTTTCAAACAAAACCAAGTTGAATGTTAATTATTGTCGTTCAACGATTTTATATATACCCTCTAAAATCAAATACGTGAAAATTCACTTCGAATAAGTGAATATTCACTTATTCGAATTTAGAGAGTACCTATAAATTTTTTATTGTTTTAATAATAAATTTGGTTTCCAAATACAAATATTTTATTCTACAAAATTGAATAAAAGACAACGATGCACAAACGACGATGTAAAATTCAAAGAGCCAATTGAATAAATTTTTTGCCAAATCGTTCCGGCACGCTTCGTACCTGATTCCAAGACTAGCGTGATATATCAGCGACCGCGCGAACGACCCATCAGTGCTTGGCCGATCACCGCAACCAATCAATCCTAGATTTCCCCTCTCATCCAGCATTCCTTCATATCTCACATTTCGGCAGGAGTGAGCCGTACGTCGTCGACAGAGAAAAGCCACGGCCACCGTGTCGGAGCAAAGAGATTTTGCGATTTCGGCGCGGCAATTTCGGCCAGCAGCACATCACGGGCGCTATACTCTCATATCTCGGACAGAGCGAGAGAGGCAGAAAAACGAATTTTTAACGGGACTTTTATTTTGATGCGGCGCGCGGCCCACGCCGGACGATTTAAAAAGTTCTTTCATGCGCCCCGACGAGGTGCATTATATACGCTTTGGAAAAAAAGAGCAGCGCTCGCCAGGAGGGTCGCGATTTTTCCATTGGACGCGCCCGCAGCAGCGGTGTGCGGTGTGTGTCTCTGCTGGGCCTCGGCGACGACGCCTACTCTCTTTTTCATTTCACGGTGCAGCGATGACGCGCGCGTGTAGCGAAATGTAATTGCGCTCGTAACTCGCTGCCGTGAGCGCGCGCTCTATCTCTCTTCCTCTCTCTCTCTCCTCGTTTCGAATATCGATTTCCTTTCTTCGCGCGCTCGTGTGCAGCAGCAGCGGCGGCGGCGACGGCGGCGGCGGATAATCCGAGGGAAAATCCTTCTCTCCCGTCAGATTTTCCCTCTCTCGCTCAAACTGACAAGCACGAGCGAGAGTCCTTCTCGTCTCGTATGCCGGCGCTGCAGCAGCTGCCGCGCCGTCTTTTTTTCTCCCCTTTACTTTCGTTCGATCCTGTCGTCCCTTTTTGGCTTTGCTTTCTCTCTCTTCCCTCTCTCTTGGGAGAGAACGCGTGCAATGCCACTGGTAACGTTTAATTTTTACACTACGGGCGGGAGCGAAAATGATATCTTGCTGCCTCCGTCGGAGAGCAATAGGAAGAGTGAGAGAGGGGGTGGGGACAAGAGGACGAGGAGAGATAGAGAGGCTGGGAGAAATACGAATTTGCGTATTTTATACGCGCGATGGCCAATAAAACTCGTGTCGCTCTCGGAGCCATCGCATGAGTACCAAAAATATTCGCTGCTTTATTATAGAAGTCGAATGGATATCGGAACTTGGCCTTTTCTCGTTTTTTTCTCTTCGCTTATTACGCACGCATTAAATTCATTATTTTATTCGATTGCCTGGATCAATGAAAAAATTCATTATAAATTAATTAAATACCTACAAATTAAGTTGCGCAAGATGTAATCGCGGCAATTTTTCAATTAAAAGAGAGGCCATGAAGGCAGTGTTTTATAAAGCGATTTGGGCTAATTAAATGTTGATTTCAAATATATTTTTTTTCACTGAGCTCATAAGCATAATTGGTTAAAAGTGTCCTATCTGTTCAGCATAAGTAGGGTATACCAATATAATATATAGTTAGAGTAACCAATAACTTGATTGCGATAACTATATTTTATTGGGTTATCTCACTATTGCTGAACTGGAATCAAATAATAATTTTTCGTTTTTATTTTTAATAAAAAGGGATAACTTTTCAAAGTCAATTTTCGAAATTACAAGGTATTAAGGTAGGATACTCAGTGGCACAAAGCAGTGTCTCGCATAAGGTTAGCACTGAATGAGGCGCAGAGGATTTCGCAATGACTCGTCCCGCGTCCGTTTGTACCGAAAGCTGGCTGCAGGGCTCAAAGTTCGAAGACCCAACTTCCACTCGAGATCAATCAGGACGAGTGAGAAGCATCGATTAACTCTATATGAATACGAAAGGTCCCAGATAGTAGAGAGATGGCTAATGAGAGAGGTTTGGATAGAATGGCTAATGAGAGAGATTGAGGCTGTACACGAGGGCGTATCGGGAAGGAAGCAAACATGATATCAAATGATCAAGAGCCACTATGTGGAACCAACGAAAATGTAGATCATACAACTCTTACAGGAGTGACAGAATCGAATATTGAGAATCGAAAACCACCAATTACCTCCAGAAACTTGATGGAATTACATAAATGTTGAGACCTGGTGGGATTCCTAAAAGTGAAACCAATTCTGGTGAGGAGGGGGTGTCCGATTGAGAAAGAATATCTCATAAGTTCGAATTCGCTATAACGATTGTTAAAATAACCACAATCAACATGTAATAAAATCATTCACAATTGTCACAATTACTTGACTGAAATTATTTAATTATTTTATTTCTTGACAATGCTCATAATATACTGAAATCTATTCGTTATAGATGAATTGTACATCCATCATTTTTAATATCGGAAAAAACAACAATTAAAAATATTTTTCGTTACATTTTTTCGCATTTCGCATGATCAAACGGAATTTCCGGACAAGGCAATATTGTCAAATACAAATCACGCAAAAATGAACGATGCGAATACCTATACTCGTTATTGAAATTTCTCTATTATTTTCGCCATTCAATACACATATACAGCATCTCTCACACTCCTTCCATCCCCCACCGCCTGTGTTATTATATAAATCCTCTTTTTATCTTCGCGACAGCGGGGCTCCCTCATTTCCTGTCTGTCTTAAATAACCCATTTGCCCGCTTTCCTCCTGTTTTTATCTACTCCTCCTGTTTCTCTCTCCCTGCAATATCCGGGAGTAAGTAAGCGCTCGCTCGTGAGATGTCAGAGCGCGGATATAATTTATTGGCTTCCCTCTGACTTTTCTCGTCGCCTCGTCGTCCCACAGTCGATCGAAAACGAAAGTATTGTGTGCACAGAGAAAGAGAGGTAGAGAAGAGAGAGAGCGAAGCTCACTGGGGTAGAGCTGCCTCGCTTGCGCGAGCGCACTGGCGACAATAACCAATCATGTGCAATTAACCCGTGACACCATGACACCTAAATACTCCGGCTGCATGCCCCTGGTAGCTCTACACGGCGGTTATGTTCCCATTATGTGGCCGTATCGACATGTGTTTCATGCAAGCTCGTGCAGCGAGTCTATGTGTGTGTATGTATAGGTGTATGTATATATACGCTCCTGCTCCTGCGCATACACATTCCGGCATTGTAATAGGCCAGGTTGGCTGAGCGTCTATGCGCGCGTGCGCGAGATTCTCGCGGATGTGTGAGGCGCAGGGAATCCTCTATTCCTCTCGTAGTAAGTGTGCGCGTGTGGGGGAGAAGGACAGCTCGCACGCGGGCATCGATTATGGGATTGCTTAATAGACGCCAGCCGGCGCGTATACGAGCTTGATCCTTGCTCAAGCTTACGCCGTCGCGGCTTCATTTCGCAGGTGTCATCTTGAAATACTGCCCGTTGAATATCTTACTCTGATAGCCACTTGACGTTCGGGTGGGTATTTTTCATCTGATTTGTGCACGTTCGATATCATTGAATTAAACCTATATAATTAATTTTGGTTCTTCCATAATATATTCAATGATATACGAAAATTGTATATCATAGCTTCGTAAAGTTTTATAGTCTTGAAGAGATTTTTCTGTTATTGTCAATCACAGAACGCGTATAAACGGTATAGGCTTAATTTCTTATAAAAAAAGAGATTGATCAGCTCTATAAAAGTAAAGTGACCGCGAATGGGCGAAGTGAACAGAACCAACCCATACCCTGATTCTTTCATCCGTCATTACATCAGCGTTCCGATATAACAATATTACGTCGTCGATTACACTCGCAAATGGATATGGATGTTGGCAAATAACAGGCGCTCGCTCTCTCTCTCTCGATTCCGACGCATATATACATTTTTATCCCGCAGCTAGCCCCCGTATGGTGATTTATAATTCGGTTAGCCCCGGACTAATGGTCACAATGGAGTGTGTGCGCGCTCTCGCGCCGCCTATATACACGCGGGCGTTTACATCGGGAATTCATAATCGCCTTCTGATGAATCACTTTGCATTATCAAATTTTACATCGCGATGCACCGATACATGCCATACACCGCCTCGGCTTGGGCAAACCTCCGCCGCTCATCTCGCGCGCATGTGTATGTGTCTGTGTGCACACGCGCATATATATGTATACACCTACAGGTATATGGATCGACGGGAGCATATATAGGGGCTGCACTATAACAGCCGCCCGCACACCGCCAATGGAATCTCGCTAGCGCTTGCGCTATATACATAAACGTCGATTACACGATTGCTTAATAGGCCTATCGGTGTCTCGACCGGCTATATCAATCTCTATTAGAAGCCGCCGGGGCCGGGCTACTAAATAGACCCCGGACCTTCCATCACGCCAGCGTCGTTGATGCGACTGCGTGTATATGTATGCAGCGACGGGTTGCTGGTGTTGGTGATATGCTGCTGCGAAGGTCGAGGCCCTCGCAGTTACACGAGAGGTTCGCGAGGTTACATCAAGGGAGCCCGAGAGTGCATTGGGTTTTACGCAAAGTCTGGCTCGGTTTTGGACTGACTCGGTGCAGGCAGTGTGTAAACATTTCACGAGTATATAGATGCGCGCTGCGTTTGTGGCCTATTTGAGCGAGGCGAAAGGTGAGCAGTACTTCCAGCAGGTTGTCTGTGTAGGATAGTTTTGATACTTTTGATAATCGATTTATTAGGAGATGAGTGAGAGTGAAGGTGGCGTAAATTTTTAATATTTAAGTATAATTAAATTTGATAGTGGTATTTTCGATGGATGAAATGTGGATCATACAACTCTTACGCAGGAGTGACAGAATCGAATATTATAAGAATCGGAAATCACAAATCGGCTCCAGAAACTTGATGGATATTACATAAATTTTGAGACCTGGTTATGTTGGATAATCGCTTTCTAGTATGTAAAGCCTCCGACTACATGTACTTGGACAGTTAAAATATCATAAAGTAAGTTTTAACACTACTTGGAGTTCGATCGTTCTGAAAACGTTTTGGTACAAGAATTTTTAAATTATGCATTTTATTAAATCCAAGCAAAAACTCTTATGCTTTTTCAAAAGTTTGAAAGGAGAGATATAAAGTCTAAGTTATATGAGTCTACCACATACAGTTGTAGAGCACGCGCTGCGCTAATTTGTTAAGACTAAAAATACCGTAAAAATATTTGTAATATACAGAACAGTGATTAACCCCACTTACATCAGCAGTGATTAACTTATCGCTATGTGCTGTTACAGATTGCTTTCTGCTGACATCCTTTTAAACGAAACGTCCGACGAATACCAGATTATAAAAGTAAATGAAATTACACCCAAATTAAATTAGATTACTTCAACTGAACATCCTAAGAGCGCATCTCCGCGCTAAAACCGTTAAAACGGATTTGTAGAGAACGCTTTGAATGACGATCAAAACAAAGCAATTTCCCTAGCAATCCAATAGAGATTCTAAGTTGATGTTTTCCTCCCCCTGCGCGCGCTCGTGCAAATAACGCCTCATCCCCGTGCGCGCGCACCCGGCATTATCGCTAATTATAATATGCTAATGTAATTGCGATCGACTTCTAATCGATACTTTTATAATTGGGTAAGCTTTGTAATGCGGGCTGTTGTACGCGAGAGAGGCGCGCCGCCGCCGGCTTGTATGTATACGCGCGCGTAGATGAGATTACGCGTTTGCTCTCTCGCTGGTTGCGCGCGCGCTGTATATAGGTATAAACGTAGATTACATGATTGCCTAATAAGCCTATCGCGATCACTGCGCGAGCCGCGTACTAGTAGCTATATAGCTATAGGTGCACATTCGCGTCGAGCGGTGCACGCGAAACTCCCCCGATATCCGTCCTTGCAATTCGCGTGCTGTCGGCCGAGTTACTTAGTATGGCGCTCTCACGGAAAGCCTGTCGTGTCTCCTCCCCTTTCTGTTTCATCGCGATGAGCGATGGGTTATACTTTCTCGGCACATAATTATTTGCATGATTATTGTTCCGAAATTAGAGGAAGTAAGAGACAGAAAAAGTTATCGAAGATAATTATATTTTAATAAACATGGCTTTTATTTATCGAGAGCAGAATGACAGATAGCGTCACGATTGAAATAATTATAGCTGATTCTATTTGCTAGTAGTCGTGAATTATTTAATTATCTCAATTAATGCAAGAAATCTCAGGTTTATGTTGTGTTAAGTTGATTGCTGTGCCGCTTGAGACTACACTGATAACTCTTCCTAATTCCCTTGAACTTTTTTACTGCATGTTTTCTATGAGCTGCTGTGCTCGCGACGCGTATACTTTACATTTGCTTTTACCCTCGTCAGCCCTCACACAAAAGAAGACCTCCAAGACACTTGGCTCGAGCTACGAACCCGTGTAACGGCAATTACGCAGGAATCGGTGTACGCGTGCAAGGTGCAAGGTCAGGTCACGTTCGTGGTCTGGGACCTTTTCGAGCCTCTGTCTCTATCTCTCGGTCTCTTCCCCTCCTACGGTCCCCCATTGCAGCAACCTGTCGAGCCCTTCGCACTCGTACCCAACCAGTTCTCAGGCTGACCCCTTTTTCGCCTCCCCCTTCCACCTCTCCGAGCTCTGGTCTATTCAAGGGCTAGAAATGGGGTGGGGATGTTCGCTGGGATGCTGCTGCAGAGAATACTGCAGCCAACCGGTTCTTCGCTGGGGGTCTTCGCTCGCCGGCCTCTCAATCCTTGCTCGTCCAATTATGCACGCGCCAGATCGAACGAGCCGGCATTTTGTTTCGTCCCACTCCTAATGGTACGACATCTGGATTTGGAATGAGGTAGCTTGTCGGACTCTTGCTTTATTCATTAGAAGAGATTTTCTCACGAATGGCTGTCGCTGTTGCCGCTTCGTCTATATAGGACACAATGAAATGATAAGATGGTGCTTAGGGTATAAGTATTCAAGTTTACTTTTTAATAAAGATATTAACATTTTTTATACAATTATTGATTGTGTCGAATAAATATTTAATGTGAGCGAATGATATATTTGCAAACGTAGGATCAGTATTTTGTAATGGGTTAGTTTTAATAGAAACGGAAATTATAACAATTAATTACGATTTCTATAATAGAAGGTCAATAAATACGTAAATTAAATATAATTGAAATATACTTTGGTCTGATGAATATGAGATGGAAGCAAAAACCAGTAGGTTACCAGTTTTCTAAAGCAAAGACGAAGAAACCTGTTTCTTCGTCCTTTCTTATATTTTATTTGTCAGTCATAATACCTATATCTATATTGTTATCACGAAGTCTTTTGTGAAAACTTTAATAATTTCTACAAATGAAAATTATGTATACGATAGTTGATAGCGAATATGTAACAAATAAATGTAACATTTAATTAAAAACAAACATGCTCCATATCATTTATGTAATTCTATGAAAGTATAATCGAATAAACTTGAAACATTTTCAGTTGGAATGCGTAACTGAAAATATACTTTAAATAATATCTAGAATTATAATATAAGACAGGTAGTTAGCATCCCTTAGATATGTAGCTAGTTTCTTACAGTTAAAAGGGTCATAACCAGTTATTCGCTGGGGGTTCCCCGTCTGCCAGAATGTTTTTTCTATAAGATAAATCGAAGTAACTGACGCTCATACTCTCAGTTTCTGTTACAGTCGCACGAATAATTGTCTATCGCATTGATGCTCTAATTCTAGCTTTATTCATTAGCAGCTGCTTCTCACGCGAAAGAGATGAATCCGATGGCGCGCGCTGCATCGTCGTCTCCACGGAAACATTAGACGTCCCGAGGGCTTCATGCAGATACAGTGGCAGGAAGATCTCTTTCTCTCTATATACCTCAGCTCATTCTTTAACACGCTCGCGCGCACGCGCGGCTGCTCACCTCCTCTTTTGTCGAGGATTTACGCAGTCGGTTGGCCTCTTTTTTGCCCGCTCTGGGGGAAGCTTGGGAAGATTTCGAGGTGAAGGATATATGCGCGCGTGGGGAGAGAATGAGAGAGAGAGAGAGCCACAGAACCATTTCCGCAGAGAGCCAAGAGAGAAGGAGAAAGAAAAGCAGAAAGCCTCGCGAAAGGGAATGATAAAGGAAAGGTTCGATGCTAGAGGGAATTGAACGGGCGTTTGGCATTGAGTGTTACAAACGAGTTTCACGTCGCTGCCGAGAAATCTCTCTCTCTCTCTCTCTCTCTCTCTCTCTCGCTCTCTCTCTCTCTCTCTCGCGCGAGTGCGTGTATGCGGAGGAAATAGAATGCCACAGCCGTGGCAAATAATAATGGTTTCATTCGCGTGGAGAGGAAGGGACGTTCACGCACGCACACGCGCAAAAACTTCTCTTTAGATGAATTTTTTGAATGCAAAGATACTCATGTTTTTTTGATGCTCGTCTTTCCATTATTCAGTTATTCCGCGCTGACAATGCACATCGCTCTGTCACAATTGGACTCTTGCTGTAATTTTCGAATTGCGGTGAAAGAGCTCATGTGTAATTGAAATGTTTCATGCAAATTTTCGTTATCGAGATACCTATTCATTTTGAACATTTTTTGGGGACGCTATTGATTCTTTAAAAAATATTTTTCAATTACTTCTACAAAAACGTATAAATTAATTCTTGGATAAAAACAATTGCGTTTAATGGCATATCTCTTATGATTCATATATAATTAATTATTTTATAAGGATCGTAATATTCGTAATGACTGATTAAAAATGACGTTACACCGAGAGTAAAACGTACGGTAGAAATAACTTTTTAACATTGCAAATAGAAATCTTGTTAAATTTATTTTAATTCTAATACTTAAAACAACAAGATTCTCGAGTCATTTTTACAAAAAATGTATTTTAATGTATTATTATAGTTCAAAATGTGATGATTTGCTATTTTTCATAGTCAGGTTAGTTATATTTTGACTTACAACGGTTAATATATTGTTTTATGTTTGTACCATTATCGCACCAAGCAGTCTGGTACTTTTATAGTAACGGTTACAAGAATTTCTTTTGAGTGTAAACAAGGTACGGAAATTAAATATTAAATAATCTGTCAGCTTTATTAGAAAAAAATTAAAGGAAATTATTTTAACATATTAATTTATGAAAATACATGATTATATTTCGTGTAGGAGAGGTCATTATAAATAGTTGTATAGGAAATCTTGAAATATTTTCCGAAAAAAATACAGGACAATTATTTTTGTTTGTAATTTGTCAATTAACTATCATGTCAATTATTTTTAATAATTTGAAATAATTTGCTTAAAAGATTTATTTCAATAAAATATTATCTGTAACAATTTCTCTATTATCATTGTAGAATCAGATATCATTTTCCAAGACCAATTATTGTTGATCATCATTTTTCAATTAGAAGTATAACCAGTAAGGTAATTTCTTTTATTGAACTAAAAATATGTCTATAATATTAATGAAACCTTTATCATAATAAGATATTAAAGTTGAGATAAATGTTTATGATCATTAACAAACCATTCTTAAATCTATATTAATTTTTTTTTTAAATATTGAAAACCTTAACTAAAATTATACACAAGTGCTAATACTATATACCGTTTACTTGTAATAATATATAGTTTGTGTATTTCTTCGTCGGTAGATTAAAATTGAAATTTATTTTAATAATGGAAACTCAAATCATTTCTAAGAGTCTCACTCATGATACTCTCACGTTTTTCACATGGCTTGTGAGGTAGTTTAGATTTTGTTTTATATGATAGTTTTGTATAGTTTCTCAAACTATTAATTTAATGTTTTAAAAAGAATTTGTTTATTAATACTTTTTTACTCAAAATAACTTAATTTTTTTAAAACAAATTACTAAAAACATTCTAAAAGCGTAAATAAATTGTATAATGATCGAATATGTTTCCACAGAATCGTTGAATTTCAGAATAATTATAACGATTTTTAAAATATAACATTTCTTGTAGTACTTTTTTCGAAAAGAAAAGAATGAAGAAAGATATTTGAAGAAAAAAGGCAACTACAGATTAAATGTTGTCCTTCGTTATGTATGGACAATATGATGAGGTTATATTAGCCATACTAATCATTTTCAAAGTGGGTAGTCATTAAGATAGTTCTATGGTTAAAATCGACATGAAATATAAAGAGTTTTACGATAATTACTTCGCATATTATAATATATGTAACAACTAACAACATAACTTGAAAGAACGGCACTTTAAGCAACGAAAACAATTTTTGTTGGAAAAATTCTACTATTGACTAAGTAGATATCACCACCTAAAAAAATTCAATAAAAGATTGGAATATTTTCTAATTTATAACCGATTTGAATTGGGAAGGTCTCATTTTGTTCCTTGTTCAATTTCAGAGGGAGGTACCACTATAAAAAAGGGAAAATTATCAAGACCTATAGAGTGACGCCGAATTGTTTATGAAGAGCTGCGTGTTTTTTACAAACAAAAGGACGTAACATGGCAGGTCTTGATAATTTTCCATTTTTTATAATGGTACCTTCCCCTGAAATTAAACAAGGAAGAAAATAAGACCTTCCAAATAAAAATCGGATAGAAATTAGAAAAGATTCCAGTGTTTTATTGAATTTTTTTAATATGCTGGTATCTATTTTGCCAATAGTTGAATTTTTCCAACAAAAATTGTTTTCGTTACTTAAAGTGCTGTTCCTTCAATTTATGCCGTTACATATGTTATAGTATGCAAAGTAGTCACATTATGAAAACTTTATATTTGATGCTGATTTTAACCATATATATAGAAGCACCTCAAATTGTACAAATTAATCTTAAATTTGATTTATATCATAATACTGTTAAAAATTGTCTACAATATTATAATTTTATTGATTCATAATAATGTATACATTCAATACAAAACTTTTACGTAACACTTAATTCATCTAGATCGTGATGTTAGATTTCATTTTTATCAATAATCGGGACAATGCATGGTTAATCATTAATTAAGAACCAGGGTTTGGAAGTTATCTACTTAAACAGTTAATATAAATATTGAGCAGGAATAAACCCAAAAAGGATTGAAATGCTTAATAAAAAAAATATACATAAAAATATTGAATGAATTTTGAATTTTTTTTTATTTTGTCTTATACGCAGTGTAATTCATTTATTAAATTAATTAATATGTTTCATTTTTAATGACCTCTATACGATTTCCCCCCTTACATACACGAGCTATTAATACAAATATTAATTCAACTTTTAATTTGTAAAATCGTTGTTACATATATTTTCAACGACTAACATTTGAAACTTGCTTTTAGAGACATTTCTCGTACATTACACATCGCTTGTTAAAACATGCCACATAGATATCTCACAGCATCGTCTAACTCGGCCGAAAAACAATTGGCCCCGTCAACACGGCGCGCGCATGCATGTACACGCGGTATAACGACTGCGCTCGCGAATTCAACGTCCGCGAGCCTGGAATAAGTTTCACTCGGCCTCTCATTATCATTTTCCCTTTGTCGTCGAGGTAGCGCGCGTTCGCCATTGTCGTAGCTGCCCGGCGCCGTCGTCTCCTCCTGCAGAACTCTGCAGAAAGTTGTGCAAAAAGCGGGCGAAAGGGGTGCAGAGCCGTGGAGCTCGGACGGGGCCGGAGAGGGGGTAGAGCTCGAGAGCCGGCTTCGCTGGGGGTCCGACAATGGCCGGGGCCGCTTTCTCGAGCCTTAGCTCTATGCAAATGGCCCCGGCGGCCGCTGCAAACGAGTCCGACCGGCGTGTGCACGGCTCAGCCACGCACCGCCGAAGCGCGAGAACCTTCGCCGATTTCTCTCGCAGCTCAGTTAGTTATCGCCCGGCAACCGCGACGACGACGTTCGCTCGCTCGTTCGTTCTCCGAACACGTTCAGCTGCACTGCGAGACAGCGCGAGAGTGGGAGTTTGAAAAATGGCGGGAACGGCACGCGCGCGGAGAAAAAATGGCGGGAGCGCGGGCGTGTGGGCGCGATCGATGAAGAACGCAAAATGGCGCTGACGAACGGCGGGAGAAAGCGCGCGAGAGGCCGAGGAAAGGGTGCACAAGCGGAGAGGAAAAAGAGAAAGAGAGCAGGCAGCCAGGATGAGGACGAGAGACGGAGAGGGAGACGGAAGGAAGAAAATGAGCGGGAAATGAAGGACGCGGGAGAGCGCAGCTGCTGGCTCTCCTACCACTCCGTGGCTGCGCTTGGCTGAGTGGGCATGTCCGCGCGGGGGTGCGCTCCCCCGCGAGAGAGACGTGAGTATCGCTTCTGGGGGTACTTTTTGCGCGAGCGCTGAAAGAAAATTTGCAGCTGTTGTACTCTATTTCGCTTTTTTGCTCTTCCTCTCTCCTGGGGCCGCGCGGCTGGATCTTCTCTTTAGGGCTTTTTTCCTTTTTCGGGGGGAACGTAATAAACTAGAGACAATTTTCGAACTATAGTCGTGGTGCCAGAACTCTCAGAAAAGTTTCGATGCGTCAGAACTATATAGTTTATTTAGGGAATGAAATTTATCATTTTCTTTTTCTAAAAATAGAAGTCTTTATTCATTTTATTCTCGGTACAGTGTATTTTCAAATCGATTAGCATTCATAAATATTGAGATGGTCTATCATTAAAATAAATTTAAATAAAACAATATATTGTTACTGTAACAATGAACTATTTAACTATAACACAGTTATATCATGCATATGTACGGCAGTTGAAAACTAGTTCAACATAAAATGTTTACACAGAATAGTTTGATTTCATCGAAATTACTCTAAAATATTTTATTGAAAGTATTAAATTAAATGCATTATTTGCTGTTGTAAATTTATCTCTTTAAATTTCTTTACGTACATATGGGTAGTTCATTTTATTTGTAATAATTAATTCATGAACACAATATATTTGCAGAAAATAATACAAAGCTCAACTTATCTTTTATAGCAAAAACTAACTGTAATTGGCAAACAAATTTTATGTAAAAGTGAAACTTGATTTCCGAGTGATTATTTTCGATTATGTGACCACAAATGACAAATTATTCTAAATATATTAGCATTCATTTATTAATGTATATTTATTGTAATAAGTGTATTTTTGATGAAAATAAGTACCATATAGATCAATATAAGGCTTTATAGATGTTCTATATCTATACTCTATTCTATCTTCTATATTCTACATGAAATTATAGAAAAGAAGATTACTTATACTGGTTGAAATATCTATATTCCTCTAGCTCGCATTTTTAATAAAATCTAAAGAGCCGACGAAAAATGAACTCATTATCCATTATTATACGAACTCCTCGTCCAGGGGCGCGAGCATTTTCAAACTTTTCAATCGTGAAAATCCTTAATGAGTGCGCGAGCCCCGTCGCTGCGACAGCGATGGCAATCCTGACAAAAATAAGTTGAACGACTTGTCTCGAAATCCGCGGCAAGCTTCCGTCGTTCAATATGCACCCTCATCCTCGCTTCACCCACACGCGCTCATATAAAACACATACTACGTCGTTTGTCCTCTCTCTCTCTCTCTATCTATCTCTCGTACCATCATCCTATCTCGCTTGCTCTGCGAGGGCGAGCAAAGTCGAGTAATTTTGAACTCGTTCCAAAAGCTACGTTCGCCCGAATTCCCGTTCGAAATGTCCTCTCTCTCTCACTCTCGTCCACGCGATATATACGTACGTGAGATTCATTAACTTTCACATGCTCGGCGCAGCCAGTCGTCGGTGCGAGAGGAGAGAGAGAGAGTGAGTGTGAGAGAGGTATAGAGCGGCTGGCGAGCGACGCGCAGACACACAGACGTCGAGGAAGGGGGCGAGAATTTCGCTTTTCTCCGCTCTTTCCTCTTCTATATCTGTCCTCTCCCTTGCTGCCGCCGACGGAAAAGTGTAATCGACGAAGTTTATCAGGTGGCAAGAGGGCGAGTCGACATGGGGTTCCAACGGAGGATGGCAAATGATCGGGGGACCTCAAGAAGATCTGTGGGGTGAAAAAAGTTGACAGTTTTTTAATAGACGAAAAAAGCATATTTTTGTAGATTTCTATTTATTTATTCTATTGATTTATTTTAATGACTTGATGTAACGCTGTCACATTTCGTATTACATTCCATATTGTATAGTTATATTATGTAGATATATGGCAATTAATACCGATATCATCATAGATATTAAAATCCAAAATCATTTGAATAATTTCAAATTCAGTCCATTCACGCATTTCAACATTTTTTTCATTAGCATTTGTATTATACTTCACAACCTTTTCATAATTTCTTTCAAACATATTTCTATTCATTTTATTCATTTTATAATTGTTGAAACATTAAAAATTCAAAATAATTTTGTTATGAAATTTTACAATTGTTATATAATCAAGGTATTATTATTTAATTACTTGAAGTCTTTATTAATACAATAAAAAACTTAGTGATGATTTCTATTCTATGATAGCAAACACTATGCTTAAAGTTGAATTGCATACATTATGCAAACACTTAAATGGATGCATAATTCATAAAACGTATTTGACAAACGTGAAACGTAATAAAAGAAAATCTGATTTTGTGTAATGTTGATTTAATATAATTTTGAGTTGATTTTCATGAAAGTGAAACGATGCAGTGTAAATCAGATCAATGGACTGTTTCCGCGGTTTACTTTCGATACAGGGTCACATTGTATGAAGTTAAAACACGCGTAATAACATTACTTTTGATTTACTCTTATGGATCAGAATAATTTAACTCCATTACAATATAATCGATTGAATTTCTAACTTATTTTGTAACACTCGCACTCTCGCGATCAATTTATTTTCGTACAATGAATGAGTGAATAAAAGAGAATGGGAGAGAGATCAATATGTCTATATAGTCGATACATACATTCTGCAGTACTCTCATTTAAAAACAAAGTTATTATGAAGCGGTTAAAAAACATCGCTAATAAATATTCGTGACCGAATAATAATCGCATTATATCACAGGTCGTTTTATATTTTGATAAATCTCTTAACATCTATACCCGTTGCAATATAAAACATTAAAACGTCTATCTTAATACTATTATACGTCTAGGGGATATACGACGGATGGAAAGAGGGCAAAAAGGCGGCGTCAGATCCTCTTGAGGTTTAATTGCGCAGAAGACGGCGATGCGGCGAGAGTAAGAGATCGAGGCGTCGCACGCGGAAAAAGCGCACGAGTTCGCAAGCTCGGTTTAATTTAATATCGAACCCGCGCCAGTCGAGTGGCATTTCTTCCGTATGAATTGCGGCCTTCGTCGTAGATATGCGTTTTTCTCGTTTCCTCTTACCCTCGCTCGCCTTTCTTTCGTCCTCCCGTCGTTATTTCTGCGGCATATAGCATACACGAGCTCGCGTATCATGCATGCGCCTTGCGAAATTTAATTATTACCTTTATTACAGACGGCCAATAAAGTACGCGCGTTCCGAAAGTTCGGGCAATTGAATTAATCATAATACGCGCGCGCGAGCGACGGCGGCCTGTGCACGCAGGGGATTCCAATTATAAATTCCCGTCGGAAAGTCAAACACGTATCACTTAATATTTATGGGACGTTTTATTTCGCCGAGATTGACCGGATTTCGATTCCGTCGGTATAGCTTTTGATATTAAGCATTATAGAGCGATCTAGACTTGAATACGATGAAAATAAACGAACAAGAGGATGAAGAAATTAAAAATCGTGGAATTACTCGTTTGGCGATAATTAATGGGAAAGAGTCGGAGCGAATCTATAATGAACTTGTATGATTCTAAAACAATTGTAGAAATATAATTATGGTGCGTACATAATTATTCTAATGAAATGTCGATAATACATCCTTAATTTACGAATGAATAAATTAAACATCATTACATCCCAAATCATTGATCGACTATATTATCCTCCCTGTTCTCATGCACAATAAACTCCCATTCAATTACGATTCTATTTCTATGAAAAAGCACTGAGTGCAAAACAGTATATTTTAAGCAGTCTGAATGCCCGATAAAAATAGACCAGCATACAAACTGTTTTCGCCGATCCACTTTCACTCTGCGAAAAAAAAAGTATGTACGCGCGCGCGCGGAGCATTTGCGAAAAACAGAAAAAAAGAGAGACCCCCTCTCCGCACGTATTTGTCTCTGGACGCAACTAATAAATACAAACGTTTCGCCGAGGCTTACGGAATTCATTGTGAGTAAATATAACCTTCACGCGAACCGTGAATCAAATATTTGTTTGATCGACACGCGCGCGCTTCTTTTTTTTCCCGCCAAACTAGAACAAACGCTCCGCTGCCGAGCTTCCAACCCCTCATGCGGAGGCAGCTTTTCGTATAAACATACTCACTACCTATATATGTATACGCATGAGCGCGCGGATTTCTCCAGAGCAGTCGAATAAATATTTATATATATGTATTTATTTAATATAGGCACATCATTTTTTCCCATCGCCTTTATCCCCATCCCCATTCGCCTTGCCGTGCACGGGCGTAAGGATCGCGCGTGTTAATGAAAAACTAAATAGCCCCGGCGCGGCAGCTCCTCATAATACAGGCACTTCTGCCTCCCAGCCTCTCATTGAAAAGAGATTGCACTTGGGTGTGAGCGAAGAGAGAGAGTGTCGGGTGGGAGAGACGCGGAGAGAGGAAGCGCTACCAGCAGCAGCGACGGCGGCGGCGGCAGCAACTTCATGGTAAAGAAGGATTTTAATTAATCCTCACCCTTACCCCTAATTAGTCGTCGTGTCCTTAGCCTTAATAAATTGTAGCCTCGGCCGCTTTTAAGCGATTTTAATTAAAAGCAGATCCCTCCTTCCTCTCTCTTTCCCTCGCTCATTCTCTTTCTCTTTCTCTTGCGTATATTTGCGTCTCTCTCGCTGCAGCAGCGTAGCTCTCTGTATGTATATGTCGCGCGCGCGCGCGTTCGACTCTCGAGCGTGAGCGATTACGAAACTCAATTAACCGGTCCGTAAATGGTCGATAGCTCGGGAATTATTTACCGCGATAGTTTGATAAATGGACGGCGGCGTTCGCACGCGCGCGCTCGCATTGAAGTGCCGTATATAACGCGGCGCGTGGAAAACAAACGAAAAAAAGAGAGAAAAAAAGCGAGGGAGAGAGAGAGAGAGAGAGGAGAATGGATTCCCGACTTTTCAAGGAGTCTATTTTTTTCGCGCCCGCGATTTCAAGCCTCAATTTTCCGGCTTTTGTGCGTGCCACGATCAATCGATTTCTCCCTCTCTCTCCTTCTGTCCCGCACTTTCCATACTCTTCCTCCTACGCCTGATTCTCCATTTGGGTTATTAATTTCTTCCTCTCTTTATCGGCTTCCGGTCTTCGATCTCCTTTCTCTCTACTGCTCACGTAAGCACCTCTGTCTCGTCTCTATATATACGCTCTCTTCGTACATACATACATACGTACATACATATCTGGCCGACGGAATGCTGAATGCATTATTTTTCCGTTTTCTCTCCTCTATCTCCATCACTCCCGCGCGTCAGAGAGATATTAAATTAAAGAAATTCTTTCGAAACATGCAGCGCGCGAGACGAGCGTGCGCCGAGCTGCTCTAGGTGTCCTTTCATAATTGTGGAAGTTGCGCTTTGTTTCGTTAACAATTGAACGTGGCCCGCGCGCGTCGCCCGCCTGCGCGCCTCTATATATACGTATTCTCTTTGATGTCGCGCGAGCGCCTGTGTATATGGTACACGCGGAGAAGTGTCGTGTGCTATAGGCCCGCTGGCCAGAGCATTATTGTTTTTCCCAGCGCGGGCTCGGAATAAATAACGGATTTGTTTTTTGGGTGTCTGCGTAAACGAGGGGCCGACGGTTTTTAGGAATATGTTCACGATAGCGGTACAAGTTACGTTATTTATATTCCGAATAGATGTATCGTTTGTACTCGTAATCAAGACAGAGCTTTTGTGTGCACCTATAGGTATTACAAGCGTTTTTACATTATTAAATAATACTACTGCATTACATTATATAATTATGCTGTTAAAAAATACGATGAATTATAAGTTTCTATTATTTCAAAATACTTCCTTTTTTAATTTTGGCTATAGATGTGATCGGCATGCATTTAAAGAGATCTATATTGTTAATTAGGTATTAAAATATTCAATTTACTGCATATATGTATCGCGCTCTATGCTTATTTAATATCAGTAAAATAAGTATTTTTAAATGGATTTATTAGGCAATCTTATGCAAAACTTTCATTATTATTTATAAAAGTAGTATATTAGTATTCAAACGCTAGAATATGAATAAGAGTTGAATAATTGTTTTTTTTAATTATAGTTATTAATTCGATAAGTTATTTTCAAGACAAGACAAAGTTCTTTACATTCTTGACATCATAATCTTGATATTGTATCGAAAATAGCATATAAATATTGTATCGAATATTGTGAATATTCAATGATCGAAATATTGTCTTGAATATTGAGGCAAGGCAATACAATATCAAGATCAATCTTGCTATATCGCGCAGCCCTATTTATTTCACTATAATGCTACGGTTGCTTTCCATACTCATTAATACTAATTAACGTAAAAGAACAAGACCATTTTTAATTGAGAAGAAACAAATTCAGGTATACATCACGCCGCCGTGCCCGCGGCGACAAAATTTCGCCCGAATAAATTCTCTCGTGCCCGCGCATATGACACGCGCGGCTGCCGCGCGAGTTGGCGACGCGCGTCTTCGCTGCCCGCGTTGAAAAATGCATCGCTTAATTCATCGAAACAAGAAAAGTTTCGCTTTTTAATTTCAAAAGTTCTCCACCGCCGTATATATAAAACTATCCAGCGCGCCGGGCCATTTTCAAGACAACACACCGCAGCCCGCTGTTTTTCTCCCGGCAACTTTTGCCAGAGAGAAAGAGTTCCCGAATGCGCGCTCTCTCTCTCTCTCGCCGCGCGAAAAATAGAGCAAAAAGGAAGAGCGAGAGAGAAAGAGAGAGAACGCCGGCGCATTATAAAAATGCAAGCTAATTTATCGACGTCGTGCGCAACGAAAGTTTCGCCGCGCCGAGGTAGTTTGGCTTTATGTCGTGAATTATTATGACCGTGGAGAGAAAGAGAGCGAGATAGAGGGAGGGGGGCTCGGAAAAAGGAACCCCTTTCGCGAGCGCGCGAGCAGGACGGAGTTATGGAGACGGGGGTGGAAGAGAGAGACGGAGACGAGCCGCAACGGAGCAAAGCGACGTCCCTGGTTGGCTCTCCTCTCTTCCACCCCTTCGTGGCGGTGGCGGCGGCGGCGGTCGCTGCTCTTCCCTCGCTCTCTCGTGCTCGTGCGGCTTTATCTCGCTCGCGGCGGCTCCTTCCTTCTCCGATACAAATGGCCAAAGTAAACTTCGCCATTACGAAGTACCTAGCCGGCCGCGGAAGTTACCCCCCTTGGAGCGGGCGCAAGAGAGAAAGACCATTTTGACTCTCTCCCGGCGCTTAAGCGCCGGGCGTGTACCTTACGAGATAGAGAGAAAGCGCGCGCGTGGCAGAGTAAGAGGAAAGACCCGCAGAATCGCCGTCTGGTTTATGGCCCTGGCAGCCGCACCCTCGCCGTCTGCGGGATTAGTTTTGCGCGCGAAATAGATGCGAGAGCGCGGCGGTGGCTACGACTTACTCCCTCCTCTCTGCCCGCGGCTCTTGTCCTTCCTTCCCCGCGTGATGTGTATAGCGTTATATATGCGTGTATAGCTATATAGGTATAGTGGGGCCGCCAAGGCGGCTCCTTTAAAACGGCGAGCTTAAGGCGGCTTTAGCGAGCCGCGAGCATGTTTAAGAGGTGCGAAGGAGGAGCGGGAGGCGAGCTTAATGCGCCCGAGCGCGAGGAAGTTTATCGGGATACATTAATCGCCGGGAAAGAATAGAGAAGCGTTGAATAGAAAAGTGGGATTAGTACTTTTCTTGTTTTTCGACTTATGTTGAGGCAATTATGTTTTAACTATAAAGATTAGCTGTTGTGCGTAGTAATGAGCATGTTAAGCATCTTTTGAAAAAAAAGATAAGTAGATATTAGTTATGTAGCAGGTAGTAATACCTTAATTAACTTAAATGTATGTAACCTTGTGTAACGAACTATAGTAATTTCGACAGCAAACTATACGTATCAATATAAATATTTATCAATTTATTGCGACAAGAAGAAATATCTATTTGCTATCTAGCCGATGTATTGGCTCAATGTTATTTATCAAAATAAAAATAAAAATATTTTTTGCAAACTATTTCTTATTATTTTGAATAATTATAAACAATGTTTAACGCTATATCTGTTAAGATTCATTAGATTGAAACAAAAATTATTTAAAATATTAATTTTCTTTTTAAAATCTTTTTTTTCAAAATTATATTTAAATATATTTTATCTAAAGACTCTTTCTTAAAATCTATGGTAACCATTATAAAAATAAAGATTTATTTAAAATATAATGTCGCTTGGTTCATTGATTTCAAATATTTCCAGTGGTATAAAGTATTCCAGTCCATCAATCAATTAACAGACAATTGGACTGAAGATTTCCTCTACACTGGTATTAAAATTAACCTTCAGGGTATCAACATTTTAACTAAAAATACTTATAATAAGCACATTAATTTTCTATATAATTAAATTTAACAATATAAACTAAATTTGGGCTAATTTTAACACATCTTGAATTGATAAAATTACATATTTTGCAAAATTTGGATGAATTTAATTATAATGGAAAAGTTAATAAGCTCAACGTATTGTTATAAAATATATACATAATAATTTATCGTTTTCGAAACGAAAATTTTGATTCTAATCAGATTTCAAAAACATTGGACATTATTACAAAGGAATTGGTAGTTACAAAGTCTAATAACTTATATGAGCAAACCATTTAAATTCTATACGTTCCTCAAAACTAATTCATTATTAATTTATAAATAAACAAAAGTTACGTAAAAACAGCGTTTAAATTAGCCTAGCGCTCCTCTGATTATACTAACAAGGCATATGTAATGTTAATTTAACCGAGGTTTGTTTGCACAATGTATATATAATAAATGCTGCCCGTAAATAAAAGGCAACGAAATAAAGAACGGACTTTTTCAATTACAATATAATGAAAATTTCATATGGAAATGCAATAGAGTACCTACTTGCGCATAAGATAATGAACAGTTAAGTACATTAATTATTCATAAATGCCTTCTTTCGTATCCTCTATATCGTCTCCCATATTCTCCCTCCAAGTCTTTACTAAACCTAAATGATGAACATTACCGCACAAAAGCTTTGCTAACCAGCTTCCCTCCATTTTCCCCCGAAAAGAAATCGACGCCCTGCCGGCGCACAAGATCCATAAATAACCGAGTAATCTCGTTCCCCGTCTCTCTCTCGCACACCCTTACACAAAATAAAATCGTAAACTCATCGCGCGACCCAAAGGATCTTTGATCCCGCCGCGGCTCTAATAATTTGTTATGGCCGCGCGAGCGCGCGCGCTCGTACCGCTGGCTTCATTAGTTTTGCCTCCCCGCGCCCGTTCATAATACACATAATGAAGCCCATATTCCGCGCGCCCGGCCAGCGGCGCGGCGCGGTAGTATCGCGGTAAACGGAATTATCAGGCATAAATACCCAGATAAGACCTCGTCAATGGCGCGGGAGAGGTAGATAGAGATAGTAATGTGGGAGAGGGAGGGGTAGGGGAGTACGCGTCGACAGAACTCAAAACGCGTGCGGGTAGCACGCCGCAAAAACCAATTTCCCTTGCTGCGACCGCCGCTGCTGCATAATCGCGATATTCAAACGCGAGCGGTAACATTAGTCGGACAATAGTGGCACAAGCGCGACGTGTGTATGCCATGCATCTGTGTATATATATAGTTGGCGACGAAAAAGGAGAAAAGAGCGACGACGGCGGTGGCGGCGGCGGCGGCACGTCGATAAATTGGTTTATATGCTTTTATAATGCGCGAGGGTAGTCGCCCCCTTTCCAACCCGGTGTGTATACCTGGCCGGCGGGCCAGCAGCAGTCGACAAGAGAGAGAGAGAGATAGAGAGTTGTACCTCTATCCTGGCCGCGTCTCTCTACTGATCGTCTGCTGTTGCTGCTCTCTCTCACTCCTCCTCGGGTCAAATTAATTCCCGTATTAAAATTTGGCTTGCAAATATTCTCGACCCGCGGCTACCTAACGGCCCCGCCACCGCACTGCCCCTTTCTCCCTCTCTCTCTCTCTTCTGCGTATACAGAAGCGAACAAGCGCGTACGTGCGTAACTGAGGGAAAGAGAGAGAGAGAGAGAGGCTAGAGCGATATTCGCGTACGTGCACACGCGTAATTTACATCCGTTATTACGCAAGGCCTTGAGAGAGTAGCCAAAGCGAGATGGGGAGTGAGCGAGAGAGAAACAACGCACGCCATAGACTATGCGGATAACTCCCTCTCTCTCTCTCGCACACTCTGGTTTCTCTGTATTTCCAGAGCTTTCGGCGGTTCTCGCCCGGGCTTCGCCGGTACGTACGTACACTAGTGTGTATATATAGCTACAAAAAGCGAGTGCGTGAGCGTACATTTGCGCTCGCGCCTCTGTGTGCGTAATGCGGCGGCTACAGCCTTTTCCCTTCGGATAGCTGGCGGCCCTCTTTCTCTCTCTCTTGAGCGCGAAAACGTGAATTTGCGAGGTCGAGCCGCGGGCGTTCTTTGTCTGAATTCCGCTCGAAGGGCGGGTGGAAGCAATGATGACGAGCCCTGCACGCGGAGAAGTCGTCGTCGCGGCGGCGTCGTCCTCTCTCCTTACGTAACGACGCGCCGCCGCAACCCTTTCGGCCATTCGCTATGTAGTCCCCCTTATGGCGGCGAGGGAGGCAGTTTCGGACTTTCCCGATTTCCCCGCGCGCGTCTATATCTCTTTGGGGAGAGATGAGAGAGGGAGTATAGCAAGAGCGAGGCAACCCCTTTTCGTATATATACTCGCCTTCGGTTCCAGCGAAATTGGACGGCTGTTTTATGTGCGTGCGAGGGTCCGACGCGAAAGCCTTAACTATGCTTTTCATCCGGCGAAAGAGAGGATGGGAGCGAGAGGAGAGGAGAGAGGAAGAGTAGGTTTTTTGTAGACGAAGGTGTCGGGGGACGGACGCCGGCTCTCTCGGATGTTAAGTCGCCGGGGACTAAGGGGGTGGAGGGTGAGTTTTCTGGATTGCGTTTGTGAGTGTGTACAACACATGTATAATAAATAGGTGATGTGCAAGTCGACAATGCTATAGTCACTGGATTTGATACGTGCGGGTGCACGCGTGATTATCGCTATATCGTTATAATCAGTGATAATTGAAGAGTGGAAATGCGTATACCGGAGCCGCTATGCGCGTGCGCACGCACGCGTGAATGTCGCGCTCACCGGATTTGCGCGAATTAAAGCTATAACTGGGTTAATTCGTTTCGTCATTCTCGCGAAACCGCGGTTTGATTTGAGCCCCGGAAAATTTGTACGAAAAGTGGAATGGATCAGACTTTTTATTCATCTATTTTTCGCTTTTCTAATGTTGCCCTTCGGTCGTTCATCAAAGCGTTTGAAATAACGTTTCAAATTGAATGCAAGTTTTGATATTCTACATTATATTATCAGAATAATTTGGCGTACCAGTAATATCTCGGTTGTTTTTTCTTTGAATTTAGAATTTGGGACTTTGATTGTTCTAGCATTGGCTCCGATTATTATTAAATCTATCAATTGAACCGAAAAATAATTAACGCGGTATTATTATTAGCAACGTTAATTGGCTTAGCGAATAGTATAAATTCATAGTTAATTCACAATTACGTTTCCGTATATGTAATAAATACATATGCATAAGCCCACGTTGATTATAACCCTTCAATATAGGAAAATCGCATGAACTGATAACAGCCCTGCTTATGCTTCAGTGTCATTAAAGTACAATTACATCAAATACACACAATTTTTCATTGTTCATTTATTGCATGCGGAAATTCCATGAAAGAAAATGAAGTTTCCGGTTTAAACTTTTTTAATAAATTTCTGCATTTTTGTAAACAAATACGCGTATTTCGTACGCGGTGTACTTGATAGATCATAATGATTTTTAAAAACTAATCCTTTGAATAATATAATAATAAGTATCAATTTAAAACGATTGGTTACGGTTACCAATTGATTGGCTAAAAATGTTCCATCTGCTTAGTATAACTAAGGTATAAATCAATAAAAGAGTTACAGTAACCAATAATTTGGATATGATAACAATATCATTGATCTCACTAATGCTGAATAGATGGAATCAGTTGGTAACTGTAACAAATTATTTCTTTCTGTGTATACAAAAGTAGAATTACAACCATATATGAAGATAAAATTATAAGCCTTAGTTGATTATCAATACACTTATAAATTTTACTCATAATTGTTCATATTTGCCCTGGCAGAAAAGAAACTAACTTTGTTGATTATAGCATGTTAATCAAATGGAGGCATTTCTACTTAAGATTAACATCGAAATTCAATTAAATTTTAAAATAGCTGTAATATAATATTTTCGCATTCTTCTTGAACAATAGCAACATAATCATGGTGTGACGTTTTTAATTTAAAAATCGACAAATAGTTTCCGAACCGTTGCTTAGCATTTCTACCAGGGTGAAAACAATATAACAATAATTATAATTCATAATTGATCATTTTAATTATAAGAATTATTATTATAAATTTGTGCTTCTACGTCGTTTTCAAGTAATTAGTGTAAAAATACAAATCTCAGTAATTTTTGTATAAGATCTACGAAAAAACGTCCTTTCAAGTCTCCCAACTCCCATCACCTATCGTTCAAAAAACCATCTTGTTAAAGAAGCAAAAAACAAGGGGATCACTTAATCGCTCCGGATTTACCGTCACGCTCGTATAATCGAACGCGTGCCCGCGCGTATATATATGCATATAACACGCTGTCCTACCTATACACGCACCCGCTCTCTCTCTCGCTCGGCGCGCACAAAGGCCTCGGGAATTAGGAGATCGCACGCGCGTGCCCGCGTATATACACAATTTCCAAGCCTGGTGAAATTTCTCGCTCCCCATAGAAAAAGTTCCCCAAAAACATCAAAAAGCAAAAAAAAAGAATGCGGCTACGTATACGCCATAAGCTTATAGCACGCAACGGGTCGATCGTTGCGTGAGCGCGCGTCTGTCGGACCCCTTGCACGCGATTCTCATGGAAATTTTCATATTCATATATTCATTGTTTATCGCTGGACTCTCTTTCTCTCTCTCTCTCTTTTCTGGCTCTTTCGCGTTGCGTGAGACAGAAGCACGCGCGCACTCGTCCGCTCGCATAATGCGTGGTCAGTCACAGTCAGTAACGTAAGGACAACAAGCGCTGATACTGACGAGTGTGGATATATATAAGAGAGCAAGAGATATAGATAGAGAGAGAAAAAGAGAGAAAGAGAGAGAAAGCAACGTGTTGTCGATGTCGGTGCGTCTCGCGGCGCACTGGACCCGTAATTGCTCGATCGTCCGTATGCGGGCGCGAGAGAGGATGCCGTGCGCTCTGTCTCTGTCTCTCGTTCGAGTTCGGCTTCGGCCGATTGATACGCGCGCGCGCAGTTACGGCCCGATGGATCGGGATGGAAAGAGAGAGAAAGAGGGGAAGAGACGGATTGCTCACGTGTTGCTAATATTTCCTTCTTTTTCGGCGCGTGCGCGCGTTTTTCTTTCCCCGGCGCTGATACAGATGTCGCGCGCTGCTTGGTTCTTTGAATAGCACCTTTCTTTTTTTAATTTTTTTTTCTGTTTTATTCTTTTATGAAAAGAAATATTATTTTGTTTTTCGAAAATTAACAACACTCAAATTTATGCAAAAGTCCGTGCTTTATATGTTCTTTGGTTAAAACGCATTTCGAATGTTAATGGTGTATGTGCAACTATGATGCTTCGTCAAAATTTTTCTCATTATACTCTTTAAATAATTTAAAAAATTTAAGGATGTAATTATAATTTTAATACTGTAAAAATGTTGCTAATATTTGCATTTTCGGTGTACGAAGTTTTCGTGAATGCGAAAAATATTCATTTCGTATAATCATAATGAATAGTAAACCGTGGCCATTTATATTATAGTGAGGAGTATATTCTTCATCTCCGCTTTAAAATATTATACGTAATTCGCACAAAATTATATACACGGAAAATAATAATTAATTCTAGTGTTGGTTAAAGGTTAGACTGCAAGGATCATTTTATTTACGCCAACTTTGGTAAAAACAACATTAAAGAAAAGTAGAATTTTCATTTTATTAGATTGGAATTGGCATTCTAATAGATTAAAACAGCTTTAAATTAAATGGAGTTTTTACTTTTCCCGAAAAGAAGTTTCTCCATTTTAAAACAGCGATTTGAATGAATAATACTCCTTTTATGATAGAAGATTCTCCTTTTTTGATTATTTATTATTAGTGCTTTATTTCTGGTTACTACCAAAAAAGATGAGTGATTGAACTTTTAACTTTTTGAACGCAATGATAACTGAATATAATGTTATTTTTACTGATTTTATAATGATTATTCAGCCCAAATCAGGTGATTTAGCTGATGAAAAATGGTTTGATTAACTATATGATTTCTTTTTTTCATGTATACGTGATACCTATAATACATATCGTAAAAATTTCATAACAGTATCGTCACGGTAGACAAAAACATATAGTCATTTTTTCAAGATGAATGCGGAAATAATAAGAGTACTACATTCCTCTAATAAAAAATTTCTATTAAAAAAGAAAAAAAAAACATCCATCCAAACTAAACGTGAAAAGACGGATATAATTAAGAAATGTGATTTAATCGATTCACGCAAGATGAAAAAGCTTGTCTGCTACAGTCGTAGCAAGCGCGTACAGTGAGAAGACCGTTTCCATTAAGCCTCGGCATCATTGGAGTTGCGCAATGATCAGTACAGCGGATGGGTATATATTCGAGCCGATGAAAGGCCTACGGTATAATTGAACGAGATGCCATCTCCATCCATCCCTCTTCCCTCTCATACGTCTCGCAAAAGAAGAAAGCGAAGGGCGCCCCACGGGCAAGAGGGGGACGCACCCCGGGCTAGGAAGTTTCAAACCTTGGGGTCGGCCTAACCCATCCCCAAAAACACTTTCGGTACCCGCGTCGACCCTCCAATTTCTCGCGTCTCCGCCGAATTGCGAGAGCCCTTGGAGATTCGAGGACACGAAGCCGTGTCCGCGTGGAAAATAAAGTCGGCGAGGGCGACTCTCCGCACACGCCTGGGGAACCAGTTCAATTTTTCGCTGGGCTGCACCTGCGGCTTTTCTGCTGGGCCTATTAAGCCTCCTCCTCCTCTCTGTCTCTATCTCTCGAGGAGAGCCGCAACGGCCGAGGGACAAGAATGCACGACACACGACGACGGCGCTTGGATCGATAAGCTCGTGTCCAAAAGGCGAGCGCACTTTGATATCTGAGTCTTTGTAAGTAAAGAGGGGGCCGCTATAGCACAGGCCAAAATGAGATTTTCAGCCGCCTAAATCGCAAACGGCCGCGCCGCAAGATGAACGTCCTCTCGCTTGGTCGATTTTACGGTATTAACAGTCGAGAGGCGCTCGTTTCTCCCACAACCAGGGGATGGCGAGCAACGCGCCGAAGATTCTTTATTCAAAGAGTTTCTGGCCTGTGTCTGTGTGTTTTGGAAATTTCACGGGTAGTGGAGCTCTCGGCGTATGTATGCGCTGAACAAATAAGTAAGTTTGGCAGTGCCGCGGCGGCCAAATGAAATTCGGGCCGAGGCCGTGTGCAATTAAAGTTTTGAAAATCGCGCGCGCCCGAGTGCGCCCACGAAAGGGAGGCATTTATTTTAGGTAGTATAACTTTGGGAAAGAGGGAGAGCAAAAGTTATAGCGGACGTCGGGAGGGCGGAATTAATGAAGTTGGCGTTTGCGCGCGCAGAGATTAGTATGTTTTATAATGAGTTGGGTTTGTAACTGTGCGCGAAGCGAGTTTAGAAATCGATTTTGGAAGCTTTGTTACGTATAATAGAGTTTACAAAGTACTATAATAACAGATGAGTATTGTTGTTACCATTATTACGGTTTTTAATAATTATCACATTAATTATGTTTCTATACAAAAGAACGTTTTACTCCATATCATATTATCATTGTATAAAAATCAATCCCATTTTATATACCCAGCAAGGAACTACATGCAATTCCATCACCATTAAAAATGTAAATTCTGACGAATTCAGACTACATATACGTTTAAGCGTCGAGCATTCCTCATCGATACTCGATCTCTCGCGAGAAACAGACGGCAAAACGAGAGAGAGAGAGCGTGATGTAGCCGAACACCCTCGGCATTTGCGCGCGATAAAAAAAGAAGAGGAAACGGAACAGCCACGCGCATATCGTCGCTCGATTAATATGGAATCCGAATCGCTTTTTAATTCCTGCTGCTTCCTGCGGAATCGCCGAGCGACTGCTGGCGTGTCTCATAATCACCCAGGGTGTCTCCCTTACCGTCAATTTCACTAATCATTCGCTCGCTCCCTCTCCTCATCTGCCTCTGCGTCGTCGCTCGTTTTATTTTCCATCCCCCTACCTCCCCGGTGAGAGAACCTCGTCCCCAGTTATATCGCGCGAATCCGCGTCATTAGACCGACCGGACACGACCGCTCCATCACGCCTGTATATATATGTATACGCACGCGTATATTCTAAGCGCGCGCTCATCTACATTTTTCGCTTAATACATACGCTTAATGTTTCCGTGTGCGCGCCTGGAAAAGAGCAGAAAGTGAATCGGCTGCGCGAGCAACGCGAGGGAGAGAGAGAGATGGAGAGTCTCGTGCGTGCGCAAAACACACGTATACGTATATATATGTATAGGCAGCAGCGCGCAGAGCGCAAGAGCAGAAAGATACAGCAGAAGAAGGAGAAAAAGAGAGCGAAAAAGAGCGATAAGGGCGGGCGAAAAAAGTGGACGAGCGCGGGAGGAGAGGCTATACAGCGTGTACCTATATAGGCAAGCGCGAGAGGCAAAAAGAAAGTAGCAGAAAGAGACGGACGAACTCTAGCCGCGGGAGGGAAGAGAGGAGAAGCGAGTTCTCTTTCTCTCTCTCGGTCTTTTACTGCAAAAAAGCCGAAAAAAACTGCGACGGCGGCGGCTACGAGCGTCCGTCTGTCTTTCTCTCTCATTTGAGGGTGGGCCGGCTCGCTCGCTCTCCACGGGCACTTGAAATCCTACGCGCGTCGCTCGCACACCCTCAGCCTCCCCCCGCGCGTACCCCCAGCCGCCGCCGGCGCGCGCTATCTCTTGGGGCGGGTGTGTTTTTCACGGCTCGGCAAAATGGCCGCCACCCCCACCAGCCTGGCTCTCTCACCCTCCTCACACCGCGCCCGGCGCGTATAGTCGCATATAAAGAGCGAGCGAGTGGAGGGGGCGGCTACGAACGACGGTGGCGCCGGCGCTGAAGTTTCTCTTCGTCCTCGCTCGCTCTTTATACCCCATTCGTTCGCGTTCGTTCGTTAGCCGGCCTGAATTCGCCCCCTCCAGCCCCCCCTCCTCCACCCCCAGTTCGGGGGCGCAGCTGTGTGCTCGCTATGTGCCACAGGCTTTTCTCTCCGCCGCGTCTATATATGTATGTATATATATATATATATATCCATATATACACGCGTTGCTATCCCCTCCATATACGAGCGGTGGGTGGGGGGGTTAGTAGAGAAGCTCTAACCCTTGGCGTGGGGCGCGGGCGCTCGAAATTTCCATCTCTCATGCGGGCTTTTCTCTCTCCCTCGCTCTTTCACTTTATCTTTGCTTCGCTCTCTCGCGGCTCTACGGAATACACAGACGCCCGCACGCGCGGGCTGGGGCTGCGGAATATTGTTAGCTCGCAACGCGAATGAAATTTATAACTAATTATGGAAAAAGTTTAGATGACTGCCTCGTTCTCAGCGGCGGTACCGTGTAGCCACCAGAGAGAAGAAGTGGTATATATATACGAGGCACACAGGAGAGGAAGGGAGATACATATATATGCATGTACGCGTGCTCGCAGGTAAAAAGTTTCGTCCGCGCGCGCGCGGGAAAATCGCATTAATAAGGCCGTTAAGCAGACTTTTTAAACGTCCACCCCCTCGCAGTAGTAGTGGTGGTAGTAGTATAGTCGAGCGAGGGAGAAGGAGGAAGGGGTGGAGAATAATGCCCCCCACCCTCTGGCGGTGTGAGCACGGCTTAAGACGGATTCCGCGACTTGGCATTAGCGATTACGTAAGCCGGGAGGGCAGCTTTTTCGGGATTCCGCGATTGCGCGCCGGGACAGAGCCGCAGCTCATTAACCCTCGTCTGCGGATTTCCGAAATTTATTGGCCTGGAAGGGAGAGAGAGAGAGGACGACGCATATAAAGGAGGAACCGGGGCGGGGGAGTGAGAAGGGAGATTCGCGAAACGGCCGACGCAGGGAAAACGCCCATAATTAACGCAACCGTTAGATATGACGCGCGAGCGCGAGGGATAGAGAGAGAGAGAAGCTGCGCCGCGCACGGAGCTTTCCCAGAATCGGCGCCGCATAGTAGCAAGGGTCGGGAACCTTTGACGCGTGTATTACGCGCGGGACTGAAGCTGCGTGCATGAGGGATGAAAGATGCTCGTATTAACGCTCGGCTCTGATTTGAGAAAGTTTGGCTCGATCGCTACGGTATATAGGGATGTTGGGATCAGGAGTAGACAGTATAATGAGGGACAGTATAAGTTATGAAGGAAGAGGTAACAAAGGTCGCTGTAAGTTCTCTATTTATTAGAAAAACTTATTGTATTCATGTCTGATGAGTAATTTGATCGAGTCAGAATCATGCATTTTCTATCCATCTCAATCCTTTTCTATGTAGATATACAATCGGCGTTGAACAATGAAATAAAACTTAAAAATAGACAAGCCTCAAGTTGGAAAGCTCTAAAATCACTCGCACCGATGCGCGCTCATTTGAAAAACACCGTTCGAATTCAGGCGAACAACACGCATACCAATACGTATAATCACCGCGGGTAAAAGTCGAAACCGCGCTCTCTCTCTCTCTCTCTTCTGCGTACACGAGATCATACAGCCGTAGCTATATATCTGCCAGTTAATTTCCACTGCGATCTCTCTGTCTCCCTTTCCCCCCTCTCTTCTCGTGCCCAATGTTCCGGGCTAGTTAATACAAACTATAATACCTGCGCGGCGCGTGCTACCGGCGCTCTCCGCAGTACAACCAGCAGCGACACGAGGCGAGGAGTGGGCGTACACATATACATATATACATACACGGACGCGTACTCGCGCATAATGCCAGCCCGACGGGGCCAAAGAAAACGGGGGCCGCTCATTGTCAGCTCCTCTCTCTCTCTCTCGTGCGCTGGACGCGCATGAATTTTACCTTCGGGGCTTTCTCTCTCTCGCTCTCTCGGCCAACGAGTTTGTCATATATACGGGCGGAAAGTGCGGGCATAGTGCTCTACACGCGTGCTCGTTTCCAAATCGGGAAATGCCGAGGGAAAATGAGAGAAAGGTGGCTGGACTTTACCGAAATTCGCAGAGCGTCCAGAGAGTTTTCGTGGGTCGAGGATCGAGAGAAAGAGTACGCGAGTAAAAGAGAGAGAGGGAGGGAGAGGTAGTCTAGGCTAAGGGCGGTGAAGTGCTGTTCTGGCTCTTCGCCGATAACGAACGCGGGGCCGCGGGTGGAAGGTAGGAACGTCGAAACGCGCCGGAATTATAATAATTTTCGGCCGAGTGCGCGCGGCCGAGCGTTTAATTTCGGGAGGAGATTTCGGTTGCGGCTTTTGCGGGGTCGCGGCGCTCATTCTAGAATATTTTAGACGAGAGAGGGACGAGATGAGGGCCTTGTTGGAATAAAGATTTTTAATTAAAATTGTGAATAATTGCGGAAAACGTTGGCTTTTGTTAGTTTATATGGGTTAGAAAAAATTAGCATCGTTAGTGCGTCGATATGTTTGGAATTATATGAATGCGTGTATTTGTAAGGTTCATGTTAATTATTGAATATACGTCGGAGGCGTTGAAATCTATTCTATTCAATCGTTAATAACATTATGCGAATCCATATCTTATGTATAAAGCTATGTAGACGTTACAGATAACAATGGTCATTGGCACATCGAAAATTTGCGATATTGGTTATAATTATTATACTAGTCATATAATTTGAAATTAGAAATTACTGTATTAAGAATGCAATCTATAATTAACTATACCCTCCTAGACCGTAATTAATTTAATTAAACAAACGTGTTCTTTTTTGTTGTAGGTACAAATTCAAATTAACAAAAAAAAAAAAAAATTCGCAAAAATTAAGAAATTAGCGACCATAAGAAGATAATTATCAGCGGGTATCTCCGACTGGCCGGTCAGGCAATATCTTTTGAAGTGCCCTGTAAATTTTTCTCCCCGCTCGTGTGATCCTCATTTCTCCCTCTCGAGGGGTAGAGCGAACGATCTCTCTCTCACTCTTCTCCCTCCCACCGCTTCGGCAATAGACTTTTCTATCTCTTTCGCAGCGACCGTAACGCCGCTCTCCCCTTCGGCTCATCCCCTACCCCCCGCGCACGTGGATAAAACACGCGCGCCGAACGATCGAGCCTCCAGCCGTCGGCTCGTTTCTCCTTCTTTTTTCGCCAAATTACACCCCCACCACGCGCGTTCGCTCTCTCCTCTCTCTCCCTCTCTCTTTCGCTTCTTTTTTTCCCCTCCCGTGGGAGAAAAAGCGCCTAGTTTCGTCTCCGTCGGTGCTGCGCTGCTGCGCCCTCTACCGCTAATTTTTATTTTCCCGCAAGCGGCGTTTTAAAAATTACCCGACGTCTGTCTCCCTCTCTCTCTCGCTTTTTTCGCTGCCATAGCCCCCCACCCTCGAACGCAAGAGGGATTTGATTCCGCCGGCTGTAGTCGGCCTCGCTCGGCGGTGCTCCTCCCGCACTCGCGCGCGGCGTTTTTTTCCGCCGCCGGAAAAACAGCTCCGAAGAAGGAGAGAGAAAGAGAGCGAGCGCTGCAGCGCGAATATGGAAGGCGACAAGAGAAAGAAGGAAACAGCGAGAGGGAGAGAGAGAGAGGCTGCGTTTTTTTTCACCCCTCCGACAGTAGCTCGCCCTCTCTCTTTCCTCTTTCGTTCCTCTTTTTGCCTACTTTATCTCCTTCCCTTTGCCTCTTTTTCTCCTCTCCTCTGGCTCCGCGTCTCTCTTGGGTCTTTCCCTCTCGCTCGCTCGAAAAAGAGACGCCCGACGCGGCAGAGACAGAGTACGTGATGTATTGCACAGTGTGTGTCTCCTGCGTGTTTGGTTTAGTTTTTCCCGCCAAATTCCGTCTCTCTTGCATAGATGTACGCGCGCAGACGAACACGCGACGCCCGGAGAAGTTAACCGTACCCCGCGCGCTCCGCACACACGAGCAACGTTTGAAATTCGTCGGCGTGCCTCACCCTACTCCCACGAAAGTGTGCGACCTCTGCGTGTGTCTTCATAGCAATGATTAATCACGACCTCGCGAACGTTCAGCTTCAATATTTAGTCGGTATATAAAGCCCAGCGCGTATAGCTGCGTCCTTTTCCGCGGAATTGCGAAGAGGACAATTTGTATTTTCGCTAAGCAGCAAGTTTCTATTTTTTAAAGCTTCTTTTACCGAGATCGCTCTGAGTTAATTAAATGAGCTTTCGACCCGGAGATTTTCGTGCTATTGCGGGCGTCGGGCAAACAGTTAGAAATATTATGTTTGATTTTAAAATTAAACATTCGCAAAGCTTACGAACTGCTCATCTTATTTTATTAGGCAATTCAGTAGTTTAATCAGGTAAAATATGTGCACATGCTGTGTTGAAACGGGAGCAGAATCTGGTCCGAGAGTTTCTGACTTTTGCAAATAAATTATCCTGTAATTAAAGCATTATATATATAAAAAAGAAACAATTGAATAAAATCTATAACGGAAATTACATTATATTTTAAATTAAATTATTAAAATTTAAAGTAATTTTATTACATGAGAAATTATCGAAATATTTTAAATGGCTGACTTTACACAGTTTGAACTACTGTTAATATATTAAAATTATAGTCTTTGTAGTTTCATCGTTAAAATTTTGCTTCCTTGAGTATACTTTTTAATATCTCTTTTGATTAAACAACACATTGGAATATAAATAAAGTAATGAATTGACTATTAAATTTATTTCTCCGACCCGTTTGGTCTAAACAAGCCCAATTTTGCATTATTCTATAGGGTCGCAAGGAATTCGGTTTTCCCAGACAGCTCGAAATTTCCCGAAAAAAGCAGCCTCCTCTCGGGGCATCGCGCGAAACGGTAACTAATTAAAGCAGCGCGGATGCGCGGCCACGCTCGCGTGTGTGAGAGAGAGAGAGAGAGCGAGTGGGCCGCGCAATTTTCCCTAACGATCCTCTAAATGCTGATTGATACAGACACGGGCAGGCGGCTGGTCGGGTTCGGGGGAGGTAGACATTTCGGTCGAACGGCCGCAAAGCCCCATAACTCACCGACTGCTCGCAAAACGTTGTCAAAGTAATTCGATAATTCGCGCGGCCTGCCGGCGCGCAAGAAAAAGAAAAGCTCGCCGCGGCGCTCCTATTTATCCTCTCGTATCAACGTCCTACGCTTTGCTCCTCTATTTTTCTCCCCTTTAAATTTTTCGCGCCAGCGCACGCAGCCGGCTCTCTCTGTGTGTGTGTGTGTACGCGCGAAAAAAGGGGGCCATCATCAATCTTCCGAAAATCGCGCGCGCGAGCTTGCTCGTGGACACGAGAGAGAGAGGCAGGCAGAAAGAGAGCGTGAGGGAGAGAGAAGCGCGTGGCTAGAGCCCCTCCGAGCGGATAATTCGTATAGAGCGAGCGAGCGAGTGCGCGCGCGAGAGATAATTAAAATGGGTTTGCGGAAAACCCGTCAACCGTGATGCCCAGATAGGTCGGCCGCTCTCTCGCCTCCGGCGAAAATTATTCTATGAATGCTGATCGTCGCCGCGGCGCCGCCCGCGCGCTCGCATATATGCCAACGCATTATGCGGCAACGGCGAGCAGGCGAGCGAGCGCGGCCGCCCTGAAAATGACAATTTTTAGAGTCCGGATTCCGGAGCGAGCGAGCTCGTGGCAAACGAGAAAGTTCCATTAGTAGAGGAGACAGAGAGCCGACAGATTTTATCGGTCGCGCCGCGTCGCCTGTGTGTGTGCAAGCGCGCGCGATGCGCTTTTTTCTCCTCCGCGTTCTTCCTATATATGTATGTACCTCCTGCGGCCCCTTCGATCGCGCGTATATATATACGTGTAACCACCCGCGCGCCTGCAGTTGAAAAACAAAGGAGGATCCCGCCGTTGCCGCCGATACCGCCGCCGCCGGGACTGCGTTCGCGCGTTAATGTCGTGCTCGCAATGCCGGGAGGAGGAAGGATTGCACAGTTTTCGCGGGGATTTTTACCGGCTTATTTTTGGCTCGCTCTCTTCGTCGGTCTCTCTTGCGAAGTGGAGACTTCGTTGTTTTTACGAATGCTAATCGAAATCCAAACGAGGTGTGTGTAGGAACTTATTGTCCTTCTGCATTTGGGGTTGAGGAAAAGATTTTTGGCGAATTTCTTCATATTTTATAAATATCGGAAGTCTTTATAGCGGGTGTTGTATATAGATAGCAAAGGTAAGCACATGGAAATTCTGGAAATTTCGAAAAACTTAGCTCAGAATTGTTTGAGTCAATCGTTACGTCTGAGACTTCATCGCGGTCTTTTGAGAAATTGGGTTTTAGGAGCTTTACTCAATAGATATAGCTAATATGTTAAGAATTGCTATATGATTTTATAAAACATTAATATTTGCTCTATACATAACATTTGAATAATAACGAATTATTTACTTTTCAGAAACGGCTGACGATACTCGAGGAATACTTAAATTCAACTGACGGCACAGGTTGACTTTGGATGATGAAACATAGACTTTTCTACTTGCAAGGAATTTGATTCAAGCTGGAAATGTCTTGAAATAGATACGACAGCCATTCTTATCATAGCGATAAAATTACAGATGGCGTACATTGATCACGGTAATAATATTAACAGGAATATCGGTAATGATAGTAAAGTAACAACAATAACAATGACAGGGACAAAAGTGCAGCAGCCGCGAAATCCTCTATTTTTCGCGGCCGACCGGCAGCCGGTTTATAAAGCGCCAACGAAAACATGAAGGACGGATCCAGTGAGAGAGAAAATTGAATCCTTTCAAAGTTATTTCAACGTTTCGATTCGCGCACGTTCTCTCTCTCACACACTCATCGGGAGCTCTCTAGTAGACCAACGCGTGGTCTCATCGACGACGAAAATGTCACGCTCGCGTGTAATACAAACAGTATAGAGTGCCAGCGCTCTCCGCAAGTCCATCATTATACTTGCGTATATAGAGCGCCTAAAATGCGTATTGTATATATTTTTACTCTGCCAGTTCTCGCTTGGCAGGGCACCGAAAGCCTCCCAAAAAAAGGACCGCTACAGAAAAAAAGTCTCCTCCGTGACAAATGATGAGGCCCATGGCGCGCGTGTTTAAGACTACTTTTAACGAGAGAACCTCCGGCCCCTCGACGGCAATTCTCTCCCGCTTGCAGAGCGCGCCGTGGCCAAGGAAAAAGTCGACGTGAACGGGGAAGTGAGAGAGAGAGAGAGAACGGCGTCGGCGGGATGAGAAGTCGACTGACGCCGGGTGCGCGCGCGCGCGTTTGCGCCCCTCCCCACTCTCGAGTCTCGCGCGCCCGCCAATCCCGAGCTCCGCGCACTTTTTTCCTCCCACTCGCGAGCGTCAGGCGCGTCAGGCTTTTTCCCCTCTCTCTAATAAGGCTGTGTGTGAGGCGGCTCGCGTTCCTCGGGGGTGGGGAGAGATGCGGTGTGAGAGAGAGAGTACGTATATACAGTGAGATCTGCGCAGTACGCAACTTTTACGCGGGGGAGCGTTGTACGATGGCGCCCCTATACGCATGTAATAAGCCCCTGTACGGGGCGAGAGGGGGTAGGGGGTAGCAGCAGCAGAAGGGGATCAATTTCGAAATAACATCCCCCTACTTGTACTTTCAAGGCTTTCGGGCATCGATTTTAGAAGGCTTCGCGAGGGTGTTGCGAGGAAACTCTCCAGCCAGACTTCCAGCTAGCTGAAACGTCGGATTCTTATTCGACCATGTGATTTTCTCTTTGCATGCGAATATTTTTTTGTTCTTTCGGTTGTTATGTTTATGTCTTGTAACAATTAGCAAGCTGAAATTACGCATTGAATTTTTTTATTTATAACTTGGTTTTGTATCCTAAAGTATTTTGAGAGTTAGCGGGCTTAGCGTTGAAAGCTCCTAATATTTGTACGTGAATTCCGCAAAATCCACTTTCGGTCATTGTAAAAGGAATTCTTTATTTTCTAAGTTAAGAATCGGGATTATTATTGATACATTTTTTCGTTTATACATCTTTGTTCCTACCAACCAACACGTTTTATATTCATAAAAATTAATAAAAAGTATCTCCACTTTGAAAATGCTTTAGTACAGGTCTCTAGTATGAATTCAAGTTATTAATATTACCCAGAAACATTCTCATGTGACTCTGAGCAACTACAAATATTACTCGGTTTCTAGGAATACCTATGTGTAGCGTTTAATCTGTTTCTGAAATTCCATTTCGCCGAAATTAGGGCTTCTGAAACACGAGTAAATTACATTTTCAGAATGAATACCGTGTCTTATCATGTTTGAAAATAGACACACATGAAATGTCGCGACACTCGAAACTATTGGAGATAAACTACAAATTTTAATATTACATTCTTGTTTCAAATGGAAGTTAGATCTCATAACAGATTCTCTGACTGTTTACCTGAATATGCAGCTAAATTATTCTCGTTTTCTGCGGTTATAATGTTTGTATTCGGATATTATTTTTTTTAGGTCGCCATTAAATTGATTACAGTACCATAATAAACATTTATTGAATAATATTTTTTAGTTCATTATTCAGTTATTGTATTTTTGTTAAAAATTAAATTTTTCTTTCTACAACAGAATTACATTATAATTTGTTATTCAAATAGTTTGCGAATCACGTTAAGTTGTTTTATCCACTTAAGTTTTCATTTTAATTTTTTGAAATATTTAACAATGAGAGATTATAATATTATAATAAAAAAAATGAAAAGCTCTATGAAAAAAAATTTATCGCTCATCATTATTATTTTATAGATTATACATAAGTGCAAATCGAAAGTGATGTTTATGCATATAAAATGCACCATATTTATGATAATTAAATTAATTGTAAACAAATGATTTGTAATACATACATTAGATATTGTAAAAACAACGTCAACAAAAGATAAAATTACATTCTACGATTAAAAGACAAACCTTATAATGTATGTACGTAATGAATTATTGCTATTTAATAAAATCTTCTTTTTATTGAGAAATATTATTGACAACTGGAATACTGTTGTTATTCGTGATCGAATGTTCATTTAAACAATTTATTATACTTTTTATTGTCGATTTTCAGACTCTCAAATACATGAATGTTTTCCTACAGTAAATTTTTCACTTATAAGAAATATGTATATTATATTATATTTATTTAAGACATTAAAAACGATTAAAAGACGTTAGATACCAATAAATTTGAGTTATAAATAAGTTTTCATTGAATTCTACAGTTTGTAGAAAAAGAACCGAGACTGAACTACCTGTCACGAGCTTAAAGCTGCCTCGCCTCATAGGCGGCCTGTCCATTTCTTGGCGCAAGACTTGACCTTCGGCATGCCACGAGAAATCAATCACGGCGATATATAAACGCGGTCAGGGGCGCGCCGCTGGCAGCAGCATCGGCTTGCTTCTACTGCTGCTGTCCCACACACATACTCACACACCATCGTCGTCGTCTTTCTCTCTCTAGCTCACACCTATACGTCCTCTCTCGTCCAATATTCCGCGCGCCGTGTATGCGCGCGCGCTCGCGTGTATATATATGTGCCGATACGATACATATTACTCTTCCTCTCTCGTGCATAGCGGGCTGGCGTGCTCGAACGGCTGACGATCGGGAGAGGAGAAACGAACGAAAAAAGAGAGGGAAGAGCCCCCAGCGCAATCTTTCACGGGAGAGTGAAAGAGAGAGAGGGCTTCATAAAATATCGCCTTGGAGCGGCGGCCCGATGGTGTGGCTGCTGCTGCTGCTGTACGAACCATGCTATCCCCCAGAAAGTTAACCCACCGCTCGCGCGCCGATTTTTCATCGAATCAATTTCAAAAAGCAGGAGGTAGCACGGGTGAACGGGGGGATAGAGGTAGACAGAGAAATTCGACAGTTTGGAGAAAGAATTTTTTTTTCGTGCAGTGGTTTGGCGAATGAGCAAGTTTTTGCCTGTCTAGAATGTAAAATAAAATCCGTTAGATAAGCTCTTGCGAATCAGGAGTAATAAAGCGATTAATTATATATATTTCCGTTTTCAACTGTACCATTAAAAAGCAGTTTTCGAAAGTTCGTGTACTTACAACTGGACATCTTTTTGCATAACAATTGAGAAGCCCCCGTGTACATCACGTCCCGTAATATTTCAAAATATCAGAAATCCCTTTCAACGATTTAAAGCTGACACTTGAAATATTTATTACGCGAAGCTCAATCATCGCGCTCGAAACAATAGCTCACGCGCGTAATCATCCGAGAGTCCGTTGTTTTTCCCTTCCTCTTTCTCCACTGCCATGACCCTCTGACAGCGCTCTCGCCGTAAAATTATAATTTTTATTTACATTAGCGATAATGGAAGCGCCCTCGTCCAGAAATTTAATCATTTATCCTCAAACAAAGGTAAACCACTAGTCCCGCCTCCCCGGCTCTCTGTCTAAAAGACAAATCTCGAAGGAGCGACCCGCCGCCGCCGCCGTTGCCGCAGCTGTGCCCGCACACGCGGGCAATTTCTTTGGGCGTCCAGCCGCGGCGGGAGGTTAATTTTCCATTTCGAGGCGAAAATTTCGTGCTGCCAGAGGAGAGAGTAGATGCGCGCGCGCGCAGGCGACGGGGATGTATTAGCCCCTTGGCTCTTTCTCCACCCACCCCTCCCTCCCTTTCGCTTCCTCTCCCTGCGGGGCGAGTGCGCGCACTCGTCTATCTCCCCGCGGCCCCTCGTTCTCCATTCTTTTTCAACCCGTTCGCTATGGCTCTCTCTACCCGCCGCCTTTCCCTCCTCTCTCTCTCCCTCTTCGCGCGTGCTTTCGCGAGAATCCTCGCGATAAATTATGCCGCGCGCGCGCGCAGGGGCTGGGAGAGCGGGAGCGGCCGGGGGGAGGAAATAAATGACCCACCCTCTCTCCTGGCGGCGCTGTAGCCAGCGTTGCCGCGTTGCCGTATAGTCCTCCCAGGCGCTTTCGTTCGTTCGTTCGTTCCCTCTTCTCTCTCCCTTGCTCGTTCACTCCCTCGCTCTTTCTCCCTCGTTCTCTCGTCGGCGGCTGGTGTACTACTACTACTACCGCCCAACCCGTTCGCTTCTCTCTCTCTCTCTCTCTCCCTGCTCTTTTCCTCCTCTCGCTGCCGCGTTCGCGCTCTTTCCCTTCCACCCCCGTCCCGTCTCCACCCTACGGATATATACTGAGCGTGGATGCGAGAGCTAGCGAGTGGGAAAGAGAGAGAAAGAGCGAGGAAAGCCGGCTTTAAAATTATAATGGCACGCGCAATTTTGATAACCGTTGCCCTGAGGTACCTTCCGTCTCTCTCCGCCTCTCCGCATCTTTCTCTCGCGCTCTCTCTCTCTTTCTCTCTGTCGGCCTACAGAGTTTGATATTTCACTCATGACTCCGCAGCGCTCGCTCGCTCTCTCACTCGCTCTACACGTCGTGCAACCTCCCTTCCGGCTGCCGCGGGATCATTATACCGTTCTCTTCTTTCCCGTCGTTCCGCGTCCCTCCTCTCTCTCCCTCTCTATCCCCCTCTTCCTCTCTCATTTATCCACCTTTCTCTCGGCCGTGTGCACGCGCGTACACGCCCTTGCGCCCAGCGCGCGCACTCGCCGCGCTGCATAGTCCTCCTCTAATCGCGCGCTGAGATCGATCCGAAAATGAGCTCGTCTTTTTGCCGGCTCGCTCGCTTTAGTTCGTTCCACCTCTCTCACTCTCCCTCTCTCTCGCTCTTTCTCCTTTTTTTCCACATTTTACCTCTCTCTCTCTCCCTCTTTTTTTTCACTTTTTTTAGTGCGCGTGCGTGCAGCGACAGCGCAGCGTTGCACACGCGGTCTCTCTTCTTTTTTTATATGACGAGATATTTTCTTCTTGCGCTTTTTGGATCCGGTAGGGAATCGTTGTCTCCCCCTCTCTTTCCCTCTACCTCTTTCTTTTTCCACTGCATAATGATTCCACGGCGCGCTCGCTCACCCGCTCGAGCGTTTTTTTGAATACTCGTTAAAACGCTGAATGCCGAGAATTCTCTCTTCCTCGTTCTCTCTCTCTCGCACTCCCTCTCTCTCTCTGGTTCTCGCGTGACGCGCGCTGCATTGAAATCCCGGCAATGAGGTTTTCCATGTACCCCTTGCGCGCGATGCGTCGCGCTTGTGTATGTATATATATGCGCACGCACGCGTCTGTAAGGGGTGGGTAAGGCTGCGTGCAGCTCTCAAGTGCGACGCGGCTGAATTTGTCGGCTGCTGCAACCCTCCGGGTTCGTGATGCGCCGCGTCGCGAAAGTTGGAGCGAGGTGCGTATATAGGTAGACTGCGTGCGCCCAGCCGATGGAGGGATAAGTCGATCCGGCGGCGGCGGCGGCGGGAGATGCAATTGCGTGGCTGACTGCAGCGAGGGATGTACGGAGGGGCCGCTGTTGCTACGCGCCTTTCGTGAAGTACCACGAGGGAAATTATGAGATTCGCTTGGATGTGAATTTTTATGAGATTTGCGTCATGGACGTTGGATTTTTAGCGTTGTAGATTTTAGTATATTGATAGATCGATATGAGAATTATATATTTTGTAATGATGAATTATAATTTTATAATATGTTATATTTTTTAATAACGTAGAGAAACGTTATATTGACGTTATATTTGTATTTTTTCATAAACTCAATCGTAATATCTAAGACAGACATTTTATCCCAATTATTGACTTATACTACTTAACACCGATATCTTTTATATTCTCCTTTTTTTAAGAATCGCGAAATTTTATATATTTTCAGTAAATTCAATGGTAATAGTACGTTATTGTATTACAATAGTGCGCCTATACATGTTTGTTTTGTCTCGGTCCTCTAACTTGCTCGACGAAACCGCAAAGAGTCTTTTTTTTTGCGTTTCAAGCCTCGACTATACGTGCTTACCTCGGCCAGTCGGAGAATCACCGGCGATAGCAGTCTGAAAAACGGTCGCAGACACATGAAAACTTAGTAGGCATTCTAACGATAGTTCCAACGGGCCATATTCAGAGCGCTCGAGCGGGAAAAATTCTCAAAAAGACCTCTCGAAAACGCCCGCACCTCCATTTTCTTGGTTCTCTCCCGGCCAAACGTCATACGCGAGAGAGATAGAGAGATAGGTACAGAGGGAGAAAGAGAAGCGCGCTGGAAATGGCAGGAGAGAGCGGGGGTGAGCGTGTGCAGGGCCGTTAAAACGATATTACGCTCGCGGGATATTAACGTCGCGTCCCTCTCTCTCTTTCGAGCAGTGCGAGCCTCCGGGCTCCAAACAATGGCCCCTCTTTCGAGCACTGCGCGTATTCGCCTAGCGCACGAGAGCGTTCCGCGCGCTCGCGGAAATTGTTTGGGCGCTTTTGTATTTTGCGGCTTCCAAATCTCGAGACGAGAATAGGCGTTGCTCGCGTGCAGGAGAGAACGCACGCACGCGTATATATATAGTCGGAATAGGAGCTCTCGCTCGCCGGCAGCCTAATAAATACACGGCGCTCTATTCCGGAGTTTAATGAAGCTCCGCGCGTGTCGCCGCTCGCATGTATATGTTTCCCTCGCGCGCACGCGGAGTTTTGTTGGTTAACCCTTGGGCTCGCTCACCCTCTCCTATACTCATACCGAGTTCGTCAAATAGACGATGTTGGCCGCCGCTGCATTACAAAGTTTCGAATTGCTATTAGCTGGAAAATGTTGCGGGAAAGAGAATTTCCAGGAGAGGCGCGCGTTTGACGTGCGTATATAATGCATGCAAGCTATAGCGCACACGTATACTCCTGCGGGAGATGAAAGAAGCGGCTTCGTGCGGTTGTATTGTGCGAGCGATGGAGCGCCGAAATATTCTATGTTATTCGAACATTGACGAACTGGCATTAACATTTGCTGCTGTGGTAATAGCGAAGGCGGTAGTAGCAGCTCGATGGAAATTAATTTAGGTTCTTGTTTATTGAGCCCGCATGTATGCCGGATAACGTTACACAAGGATTACCATGGATGAATGTAACTTAATATTTTTCAATCAACTATCGGAATAAATAGTGACGTTATTGTGCATCATGCGTGCATTCAGTATTTATTTTTATTTTCGATCTATAGAGTTTCGTATAAGATAATGGATGTACTCTATTGAAATTCATTTTAAGCGAAATTTTAATAAGACTTTTGTTAATTTAGAATAAAACTGATGAAAGTAAAAATGTAAGTAAAAATAAAATTAATTACCAGTTGAAAAATATGAAATATAAAAAAAGATAAGAAAGGGTTTGCTTAATAATGTTGAAGAGTTTGTTTGAGTTTATAGATAGAAGTGTAGTTTGTGTACAACTTATAGATTGAATTGGATTTCTAATTATTCAAAAATTATTTTGGAGTGTGCTTGTGTTAACCTTTGCTATTCAAGAAAACTGTTAGAAAAAAGTAGAAATTTATGTTGTAAATATTGTCTTTAAATTTGCCAAAAAAATGTTCTAGCTATGTGGAGTTGAACTTCAATAAGTGATCTTACAGCTGTCATAATCACATTGAAGTTCAACACATGCGTCAAGACTAACTTAAGCACTCAATAGCTGATTTTCGCGGTATTAAAAATGCATTAAAATATGTATTATAGGTATATGTTCATTGATGTATTTTATGATCACCAGCATATAAACGTTCTACAAAACTAAAAGGTTGAAGAATATTGATTAAACTGTATAAAACCAGCTAAGTTGCACCATCCGTTTTCAAATAGACGTAATTTTAATAAAAACGTTTGAATAAATACCAAATCTGTTATGCGCGAACAAAAATTTTGATTAAAATGGATATAAAAATACAAAATGTAAAATAAAAATAAATAAAAAAATTTTCAAATTAATTTCGATTTCCCCTCTATTGATTCATAAAAAAAAATATGAAAGTTTATCCACTCCACTATATGACAGATGGGTCAATTTTGCCATTCATACAGAATGTAAAATAATATCTATAGAAAAACTTTTTGTTTTACATCTATATTCATCATTTTATAGTAAATCAACGTAACTGCGACAGTCAATCGGGTAATTAGCCCGGAGGACCGACAGAATCATGAACGTCATGAGTGCAGAGTCTTAGGCAAGCGATGAAATAACGCGCTCTCTGGCACGGGCAGCCGATAATTATAATATTTAATAAAAGAGCCTCTCGAATAACGCGGTGCGGCTGCGTCCCGACGCGGCGGCGGCGGCTGCGGGGGGAGTACACATCGCCCCGGCGAATATACGAGTTTATTTGAAAAATACGCAGTAAGGTAATGTTTGCATAAAAGAGCTCCGAAAAAAGGAACTGAAACGAAAACAAAGGAAACGCACTTGTGCATACATGCGCTTTTTAATTACTCCCCGTCGTTCGGTCGGTGCGCTCCGCTCTCGCGCTCGCGCTATAGCGCGGGAGAAAAAGGAAAACAGGAACGGAAAAGAATCCCGAAAGAATAAAACTTAACGAACATTATTAAAAATAGCGTAAAAAGATGCCTGCACTCCTACTCTCTTTCTCTTTCTCCGCGTGCACGGACGTTATATACATATAGAGCGAGCCTGCGCCTGCATAAATCTCCGCGCGTTCGCGCCGAAAGCGAGACGGAAATAGAGAGAGAGAGAGAGAGCAAGCGCGCGAGGGAGAGAGCAAGAGTAGCGGGTATTTTTCATTAGGCATCATCTGTCAAACTAAGCCCGTAGCCCGACTGTTTAACATTCTCCGCTGGATATTTAAACATCGTCCATCGAGCGCTCGCTCGCTCTCCCGGCTCTCGGGTGCTGCTGCAGGGGAAAGCTTTGGGCTCTGGCTGCCGCCGTCGCCGCTGCTGCTGCTGCCCACCTATCGACCCTCTCTCGAGCCTCTCCCTCTCTCTTTTGCCTCTCGTCTTTCTGCTCCTCTCCCTTTTTGCTCTTTCTCTCTCTCTCTCTCTACCAGCAGAGCAGCAGGAAGGGAGATTCGAGCGTCGCATGCGCGCGCGTGCGAGCGTCGATGTTGTACTTTCGAGCGGGCGCGCGCTGAAGTACGTACTACGTATCCTAATTTTACTCGGCATTCGGCGCAGCTGTGCCCCGACTGTGTATACCCCCTCGTATCGTCTCCGGGTCTCTCGCTCGCTCGCTCGTACGCCGAATTTTTGCGCCAAGTTTCGACTCTGCCGCTGCTATACTGCTGGTGTTGCAGCCGCCGGTGCTCTGCTGCTGCTACGAAATAGACGAGTTAATCTAACCTGTGCGAGGATGGCGCTTTTCTTTCCTTTTTTTTACAGTAGTGGTAGTACTGGACATACTCTCTTTCGCTCGCAAACTCGTCGCCGGCACTTTCGGGGAAGCGAGCTTGGATAACGTAACCTGCTTTTCGCCGGGCGGAGAATAGGGGGATGAAATTAAATAGGAGTTTCTATGCGCTCGTACTCCGTTTGTTTGGATTTTTCTTTGCCCTCCTTTTTTAGCTTCTCTGCTGTGTATAGGAAAAACGTCTGCGGCTTTGAGTGGAGATTAATAATCTTTTCTAATAGAACGATGATAATAATAACATTATTACGGTTCTATGGCAATGAATTGAAATAATATCGATTATTCAAGTATAATTGAAAATGTTCCCTGGTAGAAAATTAAGAATATTTTATGGCTTACGTGTTAATTAAATGGAAGGATTTTTAGGAAAAATCATAATGCAAAAATAATATAATTCATCTAAAAGTTCAACTTTTACTTAAAATACATATTTTATGAAGTGTCTATAAACTTATAATTCATTTCTGATTGGTATACGTAATTATGAAATACAAGCAATCTTCGTTTTTAGCCATAAAGTTAACTGAAAAATAACTATAGTTTCTGATTAACATGTCTACCAGGGTTATGTTAATACACATTATTATTTTTTTAACTTTAAAAAATGATTAAAAATTACATAATAAAAACATAAATTTTATTACAAGTATAAATAACACCAAGTGCAAAGATTAAAAAGAGAATAACTTTATCTGTATTTCACATTTTACTTAGATTTTTAATAATTATTGCAAATTCAAATATCTGTATTTCTAAGCTAACGTCTTAATAATGATTCGCCATCGTTTCTGACTCGCACTTTAGTCTAATAATTCCAATCTGCCATCGACAATAATTGCCGACAATCGAGCCGACTCGCGACCTCATTGATTGCGATAAACTTGTCACTCACGCTGAAAAAATCGTTGAAAAATATTCCCGCGATTCCAGCCGCGGCTCGAGCACAAACACACCCACACACATACTTGCGACACGCTGGATCGGCGTCCAACTATCCACACGCGCTCGCGCGTCGGTTTTGTTATAACCTTTTTTCGTCGCGTGTCTAATCGATGGGAGAGTCGATCGTCGCGGATATATACGCGGCGCGCTCGCGCTTCCTTTTTGTATGCCATGTCAAGACCGCGTACGTACGTACGTACGCGCGCGCGCGGGGGGAAATTCAATTTACGGCTATACAGCGTACGAGAGAGAGAGAACGCGCACAGGAAGCATTGATTATTCTCAGGGTGCACGGCGCGCGATCTGTCTCTCTCTCTCTCTCGCTCCTTTTTTTCGAGCCAGAACGAACATCGGAGCGGAAATTTTTAAATCGGTTATCGATTACTTTTACGACGCGCTCGCGTTCCTGCAGCCGAGTGTCTTTCAATATTAATCGACGATGAGAATGATGCGCGCTGGCTTCAATGGAAGTTCGCATCTCGAGCGCGAGGTATATAGCTCGCTATCTCGCTCTTATTAATTAGCGCCGACGATTATGTGCGCGAACGATATATTGCGCAGAATATTTATATACGAGGGGGGAAGCTTTTTTTGCAGAATAATAATTCGCGAGCGAGTGCATCGGAGCCTGAAGAGAGATCGGACTTTTAATTGAGGACGATGACATCTAGGATTTTAATTACATTTTTGGTAGCTTCTGCGGTAATTGAAATTGCACTTTGATTTCTTTTCTATAAAAGAGTACATAGTTGTTTTCAGAAAAAAGGAAGTAACAGTTTATCATGATAATGAAATGAATGTTTGATAATTTAATTGTCTCGTCTAGGCATGAAAATTTATATATAAGTATATTATGGTAGTAGAAATAATAAAGTAAAAACATTTTAATATTTCGTTGATGTTTCTACATCCAATCGATATAAAGATAACGAAATCACTAAGTATATTGTTATTTATATATAAATGCAATAAATATTACTATTCGAATAATAACTAGGAGTTCAATGATAAAATATTTAATAATGTTAAACATGGGAAAGTTGCTTAGTACAGACGACCATATCCTTTTTGGCTATAACTTGTAATATTATGCGTACTTAAAAATAAAAATAAAAAAAATAGTATCTGATCTTAAGAAGACCTCTTGCAAGGGGTAGATCCTTCTTTTTAATTATACGTATAACAAAAAATAATTTTGAAAAATTAAAAAACTAGTTTTTTCGATTTTTAAAAAATGGTTCCCAGTATTAGTAGTTTTCTTAAATTTTCACGAAATTTATAATTGTAAGGGTACTTGATACTTAACTTTATGTGTAAAAAAATGTAATATTGGCATTGAATGAAATAATAAAAAACAAACATAAATACTTGTAGGAGAAAATGTGCAAGCTAAAAATAATTTTAGAGACGCTCACTTTTAGTTGTAGCTTTCTGAAATGAAACTCGATAAAAATGTGGACAAAACATGTTCAATAACAAGATATTTTGCACGTAATCGTCGCCGCGTGAGGAACTCGGCCCTACTCATTATTTATATTTTTATTAAAAACTTTTCCAAGTTATTACATTGATTTAAAAAATGTTACACATTTTCAAATGTAAAAAATTAAATATCCTGTATCTATAAAAAAATTTGCTTGCGAAATTTCGACAAAGACGACAATTCACTCCCCCCGTACGCTAATCGACCGTGCTCATAACATATTAAAACGCAAAGCATAAAATATTCATCGGGCTACTCGACCCATCGATGTTCCTTTAAAGGAAATCTTGAAAGCAATGGCCCGAGGAAATCCGATCAAGCGCAAATAATTTAGCGCGCGTCTCCGCATAATACATGAGAGAGCGAAAGCGCAGCCAAGGATCGCGTCGCCGCCGTGGGGACTCCTACAGCCGACACTTTCTCCGTCGCCTCGAGGAAAAAGTGAACGCAAGGGGAGCGTGAAGACCGTAAAAAGACGACGAGAAGAAAAGGAGGTTGAAGAGAGAGAAAGAAAGTAAGAGAAAACGCTGCAAAAGAAAGGCAACGAAGAAAAGTCGAAGAAGAGGTCAGGGCCGCCGTCGCGAGCGCCTGGAGAAGGAGAATATCTCGGCGTGTGCTGCCACACGTTATATGGAAAACGAATGGAAGCGAAAGCGAACGATATCTACCGGACGATCGGGCGCTCGCTGAGGACGGGTGGGAGAGAGACGGCGAGAGAGGGAGAGTTCAGTTTGCCTATAACCCATAAATCGACCCCACTTTTCTATTAAGAGACGCACGATTGACTTGCGTTGTTCGGCTTCCTTCCCTCGCGCGATCACCGCCGCCGCCGCCGCCGCCGCGCCATGTTTTTTTTCGCCTACCCCTTTTTCTTTCATTTCCCGTCCGTGCTCTCTGTTTCTCTCCTACCACGCCGGCGCGCTCGTTCCGATCCCCACCACCTCACGCGCCGCCCGCGCTTTATTTTTTCGAGAGCCTCGAGAGGGACGCCGCCGCCGAGAGATTCGCGCCCCTCCACCGACGCGGCTGCTTCCAGCCTGCGAGAGGGATGAGGGAGAGAGCGGGAAAAAAAGCATCGGAAAGGCTGGAACGCGCGTACAGGGCTGGCTCGATGCTTTGTCGGGCCCCGGGTCTTGTATTTTTCTGGTGCGAGAAGATATTTTACGTCTAGGGTAATGGATAGTTTTTAGAATGTATTATGATAATGAGAACGGGAAGAGGGAACAACAGAAATTGAAGGAGTGTAGGCAGATATGTGGTCTGACGCAGGTATAATTTCGTTACAATGGGTTCGAAATCTCGATTTCCCACTGTTGCAAATTTGATGAGCTACATTTTAGAGGGATTTAAATATTGCTCAGCTAATGCGATTGATCTAACGAAACAATGGTAAAACCCGTACTAGTTCAGCGAGAATTATCAACAAAACTAAAATTGAAAATATAATAATTCTATGATTAATGAATCGGTCGAAGCAAAGCATCGCTTATACACGCTGCCATTTGAATGTAAAATATCTATTTTCATAATTAATACGCAATATTGTTATGAAATTCGCTATGATTTTCAATTCATTTGTTATGCTCTTCCGTTTATTGGATTAATTCGCGCGCTAATTTAACCTCGAGGGCGCTCAGCTCGAATGCACCGACCGACCAATAGATTGCGCGTTAAAGCTTGAATAGCTAATGCATTTCTTCCTCATTTCCCGAGATTTCTAGAAATGCGAACACGCACGAGCCTCCAGCACCTATATATATATACACCTTTCTCGTGCTCCTAACGATGATTCAGCTCTATCAGACTCGGCTTTGATCTCTTGCGCGTGTCCCTCATTTCGAAATTGCGCGCATTCAGCGGCCGCGAGCACGCGGCGTATGCTTTATACAAATGCAAATTTCGATTTTGTAACTGTCGAGTGTAGTCCGTGAAACAAGGCGCCGGCCGCTCTCCCGCATATTATGCGACTGATCGCGCGCGCTTCCGCGGGCAGTGCCCTGTCTCTCTCTCTCTGCTACTGCTGCAGCGTTATGCTCTCTCGCTCGTCGCTCGATGAAATCTCGTTATCCTTCGTTGCTAATAATCATAATTAAAATGTACTCCTCGGTAGAGCCCGCGCGCACTGCCGGGGCCCATGCTAGTTTTCACTCCATTAATATAATGACTAGGCATGCCGATGCAAATGAAAACGCGCGCGATTGTCGGCTGCCTACCCTCCGCCCCTATAGCACAGCTACGAGAGAGTCTATATATACGCCTGTAGTGTGACGCCTGCGAATTCAATTTTTGCCCTCTAAGCGTAACGCGTGTACGTGCTTTTCGCAGCTGACGGATTTCTGCGGGAAATCCTCGCTGTTGTTGCGGCTGTCGTATATAGCATGCGCACGCGCGAGCGACTCTTATATATCCCGAGGATTTATAATCGTTTCGCAATTATCGGGCATAAACAGAATAATGTAGAGAGAGAGAGAGACGGGAAAGCGAGCGAGCGAGCGAGCGCTGCCGGGAGAAAAAGCAGCCGGTCTTTTGTTCGCGTTAAGGGAAAAATCAATACGATGCGTCTGACGATTGCGCGACCTTACTACTACTGCCAGCGGAACGCCCGCTCTCTCTCTTTCTCTCTGCGCCGAATAATACATTCACGCTCACACGCGCGTGCGCGTAGTTCCCGCCTAAAACTATATATATACATATATATATAAACTCGTTTTTCGCGATCGCTCATATCAGGCATTACGCGTGTATGTATATATATACATAGGGGGCACATATTCGTAAATCGCAACGCCGTTGCCATGTAATAATTTCCTTATTCGCCAATCCACTCCGTCATTGTCCGCGTTCGCGTGTCTGGCCGGAAGCTTTCATCGCACCGAGCGCTCGCGCTTTTGCATTTTCACCGTGAAATTTACTCTCGCGTGTTTCCCTCCTGGCGGGCGTTGTATGCGCGCGTCTGTGCAGCCCTCCGAGTCTACCTCGCGGCCGCGCTCTCGTCGAAATGCAGAGAGAAAATGGCGGAGCCGAAGGAGAAGGGTTGCAGTACCGGCGCACTGCGTGGCGCAGCAGCACACATCACGTAAGTTATGCGGGGGCCGCCATTTCGCTTGAAATAATGTATGATTGATGAGATGTATAGCGAGCGTTTTGATCACGTGGGATATAGGTGCGGAGGGTAGGGAGAGAGACAGAGAGAGAGAGAGCAGGTACAGGACAGTAGTTGTCAAAATAGCAACTTACTCGATCACTATTAATCAGTGATTAGTTACAGGATGCAAATCGTATACGCGCGCAGCGGCGGTGGCTGCTGACTCTAGCAGTGGTGCGCGAATGCGTAATCGGCAGAGCGCAAGCGCTAATGCTTCGTGTAATTCTGACTTTGGAAATTGTCGGATTTTTGTTTGTCGAAAAAATTTTTAGTATTAGAAAAGCCTGAAATTTGGATTTAGTTGTTGTTTTCTGAAAGATATCAATTTTATTTATTTTCATGATTTTATATTTAGAATAAAATACAAGAAATAGTATATGTTCACCTTTTTTCCTTTTCACGTTGTATACAGGAATTAGCAAGAATATTCGCTTTAATACCCCTTACTACACGGATTTTCCATTAAAATTCTCCTTCCGATGCCTCTTAGAACCGCAAAACAATAAAAGCCAAGAGTACCGCCATTGTTCTCTATTAAAATCATTCACCATACCGTTTTTAAAAAGCGAGAATATCCTAATTCCTGCTTCCTATTAAAATCATCATTACCTCGTAGAATTATCAATTTCACGGATAAAAACATCGTCTTGCTTTTGCGGGTTTCCTCTATGGTCAGTAGCTGTGCGAGCGTCTCCTCACCCTCCGATTCCAAGGCGAGAAGCAATTTTCTCCCTCGCGCCAATTTCACTCGAGCGATTTTCTCGCGCGCCTGCACGGGAAAGTAGCGTGTTACCTCTCGAGGGAATTGATTCTTTGCCGTTGGCGAAGCTTAAGTCCGCCGTGAAAATTAAATACCCGCAGTCGTCAAGTTGTCGGTGAAACGATGTGTGTGCACTGGGGGAGAAACGAGGGAGAGGAAACGGCGCAAGTGAAAGAAGAAAAACGTATTGGCGCCTGTCAAGGCGAGAGGAGCTGCGAAGAGGTTGCCTTGTTACACGCGCCATCGCCTGCGAGAACGAATTCTTGAGCGCAGGTCTATTGGAAATTGCAGCGAGTCACTTGGGTTACTTTAAAGTGGATGGGACCATTTGCGTCAAAGATTATTTATAGGTGCAATATCTTTTTTCGAAAATAGTTTATTGTAGTTTTTTTTTTCAATCGTACATTTATATTTCAATTTTATTTGAATAGAAAAATGATCGTTTCATTATTCATTTTACGTGAACATAAAAGTAACAGTGTGTATGTATATTATTTGTGTTTAACAACAGGTTTTTGGAGTTTATACCTCATTCCCTTTAATATTGAAGAGCATTAAATTGTATGAAAAGTGAATTTATTGTGAAGATAATTATGTACTCTCTGTTCATTGATGCGAATATAAAAAACTTACTCGCTTTATTCGGTGAAATAAATGAAGATGAGAATTGCAAAGAAAACGTTTAAAGTGCTTCTAATATATAATTAATCAATTCCTTTTATGTTATTAACAGAGTAGCTGCAATTTATTACGCGTAACATTACGAAACGCCAATTTTTAATGAATAACAATTTAGCAGTAAAAGCGGAATTACTCTTGAACGTTTGATGAAATTTTTTTTTTTTACAAAAAGTATGATATTGCGTGAGCTCGTGATGAGAATCCTCGTAAATAACGCGAATTGAAACTGGCTGTACATTATTATATACACATGCCGCACGTATCCTAGAAATTGTAATGAACTTATATAAATAATTTAACTCTTAATTTAGCATAATTTAAAGTGCAAGAGAAAATTCATAAGTTGGAAAGGTTAATGAGAAAAAAAACTGTATTAATTCTACATGTATCAAAGTACGTTATATTCCTGTAAATGTAATACAACCTTATATAACACGGGCAAATTAAATAATTATGAACCAATAAATTCAATTTCCTGCAGCTCAATAGCATATCAACAAGATGAGCAAGTCTGAGCGAAACGTTCGACACATAAAATATGCAACCGATCAGACGATTTAATTAACTCATTACGATGCAACAAAGAATATTTCCGAGTGCGCCGCGTCGTTTCCCTCCTCTCGCTCCCGCGTTCAGACACGACCCCACACGGCTGCATTACTGCACCCATAGCACTTCCCCTCCGACTCGCAAATGAAGAACACGGGATTGAAAAACAAAAAAAAGCTCAGCGCACAGTCGCACGAATCGATATAAAAGAAGCCAGCATGAAACTTAAAACAACAATAATAATTATTATAAAAAACAAAGAGACACGGTGGCCAAAGTACTCGTAAGCGACGTCGTCAAGGGCCTGCTCGCATCACGCGTCCGTCTGGGGGTCCTTAGCACTACACTCCTGGGACTCTCCCTCCCTTTCCTCCCTTTCTCTCCCCTTCAGAGACGTAAAACAGAGAGAAAACGTCGAAAAGAGCGAACGCGAACGTTAAAGCGAGACGAGGAGGCTCGCGCGTGCGCGGGGGTGGCGAGCGAGGGGGAGAAGACGCGGGGTGAGAAAAACAGCCGGGGAAAAAGACGGCGTTATACGCGCTAGTATACGAGAGAGCGAGAGAGAACGAGCGCGGGCGAGGGTAAGGGCGCCGCCCCTGCGGCCGACGAAATTTTCGCGGCGCCGCCATCGCGAGCCGGGGCGTGGCCGCGCAGACGCTTCTGCTGTCAGAAGAAAAATCGCGCGCGCAGCGCCGCCGCCGCCGCCACCGTGCTTGCGCCTGCTATGCGCGTCGGCGAAAAATAGGCGCAGTCGGCGCAGCGGCGAAAAAAAGCGCCGCCAGCGCCGCGCGCGCCCCGGAAAAATCCATGGTATCCTCGTATATATATAGGGAGAGAGGGAGAGAGAGAGAGCAAGAGAGTCGGCGGTCTTTCCCCTCACTTTTTTAGCGAGCTCGACGACCCTCGCGTGATAGGGAGGGAGGATAGGAGGGAGAAGGTCGAAATTATTTTCCAGCCGGGGTGTATATACCGTCGTCATCGCAGCAACGGCGTCGTCGTCGTCGTATACGCCGAAATTTCAACCCTTTAATTTCAGATGCTATGATAATTCGCGGCAATATTTTAAACAAGGCTTGCGTGCGCGTGTATTTTCTCTCTCTCTCTCGCGCGAGCTTTCAAGTTTCTACGTGCAGCTCTCTCCCTCTCTCGATGAGGGGGAGGCGTCATTTGCATCCACGGAGTGCAGCGCGAGACTCTCTCTCGCTTTCTCCCTCTTCTCTCTTTCTCTCTCTTCGTCGCGCGCTGATTTTTCATTAGCGGCCCCGGGTTTGTTATAACCCGCGCCGAGGCCGCGGGGGAAACGCATTTGGTTTTGTTTTGCTTTGAGTCCTCCTCGTTCCCTCTCTAGCTGCCCGCGTACGCCCACATTTTGTTTGGTTTTTCGTGCCTTTTCTCCTTCTCCCCCGAGAGAGAGAGAGAGAGAAAAAATAAAGAGAGGACTGTGGATGCTGTTTTTTTGTACCGCGTGCTTTGCACATTAAAGGTATAGAGCGCCGAAGAATCTTGAATTTGGAGCTTTTTGGCGGTGCACGCCTCGCGACTATAGGAGAGGGGTATCAGGTTTTGCACGCATGTATTCCGGGAAATGTAAGAGCAGGGCTGTGGCGGCGGGCACGCACGCGCACGGGTAACGCGAGTCCAGTTAATTTCGTTGCAGCAATTAATATTGCTAATGTTACTGTGATTATTATCGCTGTAACGCTATATTTGATCGGAATATCATGTTTGTCGTGTTTTGGCCAATCTGAATGGGCAGTGCCAGGGACGGCCCTCCCTACGAGTATATGTGTGTTTGCTGCGCATTCGCTAGTTCGCTCTGTCTCTCTTTCAGCGATGATAATTGACCCCCGTGCGTGTTTTTCTCTATGCGGGGGCTATGTGCCTCTGCTGGCGAGAGTGAACGAGAGATTAACTATTATTCGTAATTAAAGAAAGAGAGGGAGAGAGAAGGCGTGTCGTTTGTAGAAATGGATAAATATGTACTTGATTAAAATTGTATAGAACAAGCATAATGTGGAGTCGCGACCCTCCAAATCAGTGTTTTTTGTTTTTAATTTGATAAAACTAAATCTGTGATGAAACGATACTTTCTACTATAAAAAGTCGTTATCCTGTCACTCGTGCTACACAGATATGAATAATAATTAATTATTCAAAGTAATATAGTTTACTATTTGTAATAATACACAAAGCGAAAACAATTATGGTAATTGATATTATATCAGTCATACGAATCATGATGGTGATAAAGCATTTTGAATTTCATTGCTTTTACCATTGTGAAGAAATTACGAATATATAACTATATTTCATGTAAATGTGAAACGAGTGGCTATACGTATTTGAGAAAATGCTGTGTGAGTGATAGCAAAAGCAAATCGATTTCATGACGATTTCGAGTGATTTTCAAGAATTACAGTGGAATCAATCTAAATTGATTTTATGTAAAATTGTTACGTTTTTAAATTAGAAATTAAATTGATTTAACATCGAATTTTAAAGCTTCATGGGGAATAAATAATATGCGTAATACTTTCAGATTTATTAATAATTTTTTGTAAACGTTTCTAGAATTTTTTTCGTAACGCATTATTCTGAGTAAAAAAGTTTTTATTATTTACTTTTGTTAGCGGTATGAATATTACATACTGTTATAGAATTCACAGGATAAATGTAGAAAAAGCGAGCTTTTATGTGCTTTTCTTAGAATTAAGTAATATGAATTATAAACAAAGTTATTCAAATATCAAATACGCAGGAATAAAAGTAGAAACACCGTGCTTTCATTTGATTTTCTTATAGAATTAAGTAATATCAATTGCCAACAAAGTTATTCAAATATCAAATACGCAAGAATGAAAGTAGAAAAAACGAGCTTTCATTTGATTTTCTTATAGAATTAAGTAATATCAATTGCCAATAAAAGTTATTCAAATATCATATACACAGGACAAAAGCTAAACCAATATATTTTCGAATAAAATTGGAATACGTAAAAAATAACGATTATTACAATCTCTGGGTAAAATTTCAAGATAGCTTGGCGAAGAAATATATGATTTAGATTATTTTGAGAAATTTAGCACAAATACTTGTAAAAATTAAAAACACATTAACCACCTTCAAAGATCTCGATTCGTCACACGCGTTCATTACAACAATCGCGTTATACCATCACCCAGTGAAAAATACCAACATATCCGAGGAAAACTGCCCACAGCCACTGCTGCCACCACGCTCAGAATCTTGGAAACGCACGTGCATGTGTCGATTTTGCACTACACGGTGTAGACCTTTTTCGCTCTCTATCCCTCTCTCTCTGGCCCTCCTCTGCCCTGTCTCTCTCTCCTCTTCGATCATCGTTTATCAATTATCGACGGAATATTCTGTCAGACGTTGCGTTGTGCGTTACATCGGGGCCCCGGCTATAGCCGAAAAAGGTGAAAAAGCACGCATCGCGGTCGCGGTCGCTGTTTCTCTGCCGCTGTCGATCCGTCCTGCATTCTTGTTATCGTTTTCGGCTGTCAGCGTGTAAGGGGTGATAGAGGGGAGGAACATTTCACTTTCATAAAATATGAGCACGGAAGAGAAGATTGTGTGCACTGTTTTATCAGTGCTTTTCAAATAAATCTCGCTGATGCTTTATATACAGATGTAGTTGGTCAATTAGATTATGCAACTTCTTAAGGATTATGCAACGTATTGCCTGTGTTCCAGTTTTGGCCACTTATGCTGATGACACGTTCCGATAGAATTTGATTTTTTTTCTCAAAACGAAAGTTTTTGAACTGTAAAAAGCATTTATGAAATAAAATGTTTAAAACCGTTGTTTAAGTGATGACATTGTGTGCGTGGTGTATATTTGTAATTTTTTAAAATCAATAACGCTCGATCTATTTTATTCGTTCATAGTTTATTGTTTTGGTCGATTATTTTTGTTTTGAACCAAAACTAAATTAATATTTTGTAAGAAACGTAATTAACACTATTTTAAATTAGTCTTCTTTTTAAAAAGTTATAAAAATTTGTTTAAAATCAAAATTTTAATTTAATGATGTATTTTCCCTATATACGATTTGCATTAAATTCATTGGAAATGTAATGCTATATTGAAACTGATAGTACATATTACAATTTTTGTAATAATGAGTAACTTATTAAATTCGTAATATATTGTAATTCATGATGAATTTAATATCAAATAATTCATTTATAGAGTTCATTATTGGCATGTATATTATAAATAATACAATTAATTATTCAACTAATTTTCACGATTAATGAAAGATTAATATCACAAATTACAAATATTTGACGGGATTATACAAGTCGACTTCCGAAGTTAAATAAGACGTATCTCAAAAAAGCATTTAAAAAAAATATTTTATTTGGCTCAAAAACAGTGATTCAAGTATATTACTTTTATATGTCGTTTATCAATTTATTACAAGGAAATCTATGATAAAAACTGATCAACCCGAACCATGAATGTTACTATATAAAATCTTACGCCAAGCATGGTTTATATTTTGCGCCAAGCATGGTCTACGTTTTCGAAATATTCCTTCAATATTACATTTGTTTCAGTGAGCGATCGATATTTTAACATCTAAATCTTTATCAATACATTATTTAATAATGAACAATTCTTTCTATAGACAAGTTCCACCTCGGCTCTCTCTACAGCTACAGGCAAATAACAATTCCCCGAAGGAAATAGTTTTAATTTTCTAAAACTTTTTTAGCAGCGATTAAAACTGACGACCCCGCGTAAATTTCCATAAAACCAGGCAAAGTTTTTCCGCGGCTGCGGCGGCGGCGGCGACGTGCACGCGGCGCGAGAATACGGGATTAGCAAAGTCCCTGATTTATTAGATAATTTCGCGAGCTCGGTCGTTCCGCTCTGGGCGTAAAAACCGGGCCTTCGATGTAAAAAGTTTCGCGCAAGACCGGCCGGCAGCGCTGCCCGGCATACTACTTGTCGCTCCGCTGCGAGCGGAATTAGTCCCCCGATCCTTGACAAAAATGACGCAGTTTCGCAGCCCCTCCCCCGCACCGACCGTACCGCCCTAAAGAGCGTATAACTTTATCCCCCGGCCTTGCTCGCGCATGCAAAACTGCGGCAATTCCGTGACGACGACGCTGGCGGCGGGGCCGCTGGCAATTTTTTAAAATTAACGCCGTTAAACCTAATCTCGGCAGCACTCGGAAGACACGTAAAAATGCCCGCGAGCTTTTTCCTCCGTTGTCGTACGCTTGAATTGCCGCCTGGCAGTGCACGGCCTGGAAGCTTCTCAATGTTCATGGCAGTCGAGTCGACGCGTATATGTGGTATACATTCGCTCTGTGTGTAATCTTTTTGCGAAAGTCCGTTCCGAGAATCGTTATAACTGGCTGCACGGGTATAGGGCGGATTTTAGGGAGAGAAAGAGCTGATACGCGGAATAGCTCGTGGAATTATCTTGGGTAATCGTGACTGGGGAAAGCGCTTCGTAGAAATTTTAAAAAATAGTTCAGTGAGTGAGATTTTTGTATATGTTATTAAATAGGTATTAAAAACGTCAAAAAGTTATGAAAACCTTCCACCGATAATAGAAGTGAATAGAAGTTTCGAAAAATCATATATGAATGGCTGACTAAATCATGACTAGTTCTCCTTATTTTAAGGGGAGCGAGAAAAATCGATAGAATCATCTAATGAAAATAAACGTCGCGAACCTAATAAAGAGTGATAAGTCAACTTTATACGAAGCCATTGATATTAATTTCAGTTAAAATTATGAAAATAAAATTTATAATTTTCAAATAGCAAATATAACTTTATTACTATACTGATTTTGTTAGTGAGAAAGGTTATAATATTTAATCATTAAATTCCTTTCTAATATGAAAATTCCAACTCTAACGGAGTAACCGTAACCAGCGGTAAAAGAGAAAGATTCCGACAGAACGCCACGGGTGTCCTACGGGGCCGAATTGTAATAACCGTTAACTAAATAATATACGGCCCTGGGCGTAGCTAGGAGAGAGAGGGCGCCATTCTCTCAGGGCATAAAATAGTCCGACCAACCCCGCATTAACATAGTAATTTATTCCTCCAGGTTTATTCCCTATTCGCGAATTAGAATAATTTTTACTCCTCAACGTATATATACGCGCGAGGGTATACGTTGCCGCCTACCGCGAGCGCGCGCCTATACACATGCTCGCAGGGGGTTGGAAGAGAAAGAGACAGAGAGAAAGGGGAAAGAGAGAGGCTGGTTTTTAGGCGCTTTCAGGAAAACCACTCGAGGTGAAACGACCTCGCGGCGTCGGCGGCGGCGCCATTGCTGCTTCTACACCCTCGCGCGAGCTCGAGAGATCTCTCGCGGCGCGGCCGCGTTACGAGCTTTTTCGAAGCGATAAACGCGCAAATTATGCTTAATACCGTATCTCTCGCCCTCCCCCTCTCTTGCTCTCTCACTCACTCTCTCTCCCTTTTTAGCTCTCTCGCACAATATCATCGTCGCGCAATTTCCTCCGCGAACGCGCGCGCGTACTCGTGCTCTTTCTCTTTTTTTTCTCTCTCTCTCGCGCTCGCGAGCTCGTTTATATGCGCGCTGCTTTCCTATCTTCATCTCTCTCGCTCTTTTCGATGCTCTCCGCCGACGCCGCCGACGCCGCGCCGAACGAGCTGAACTTTTACGACGCGACTGTCGCGCGCGCGCGCACATATATATACCCTCCGAAACGCCCCGCGCACTTTCTCGCTCTCTCTCTCTCTCCCTCTCGCTCTTCCCGGCTGTTTTTTTCGATTTCCACCCCTCGGCTCTTGCATTCGCTTGTGCAGCGCTGCAGCGCACCGCGCGGTCACGTCGTAGTCGTTCGAAGAGCCGAGCGCTTTTTTGCAGCAGAGAGGGAGCGGAAGAGGACGGGGTGAAGGGGTGGTAGAGGGAACGGGAGTAAGAGAGAAAACGCGCAGCTCTCGGCTCGAAGCCGGCGTTCGTTCTCGTCTTTTTTCGCTTAGCGACGTTATATTATGCAGGTAATTTTTGAATTATTCGTAGTTCGCGTGAAAATTGCGAGCTCGCGAGGGAGAATACGCGTGGGAGAGGTAGACAGGATGAGAGAGAGAGAGAGAGAGAGAGAGAGAGAGAGAAATGAAGAAATTGTTGAATATGGTAGTTACCGCTGCTACCAACACAACTACAGGGATGTATAACATTGCTGAATAATTAATTATGCACAATTGTAAGCTTAATTATTGTGCTATTACGAATCATTGACTAAATGATTTTAATAATTATACATATTGATGCAATATATATATTTAAAATTCCGTAGCACACAATGAAGCACACGCAGACGGCACGCCGAGCGTTTATCAAGGCATATACATATGGCATACTCATTAATACAGACATAGATTAGTTGATTATTTAGTTAATGATAAATAAACAAACATTAAATGAAAATTTGGCAATATCAATTCTCTCCCATTAGATGATTGCATTATATAATTATTAGCACATACTGAGCTGTTAGACGTTTCCCGGATTGTTGTACAATGAAAACGAAGCAAACAACAAGTACACGTGTAGGTGTATAGGAGTACAATTACAAAATTTCAACAAACTATAAGCTAAAATCATGAAAAATTGATTTTCATACCTTGAGGCGGACTTTTCGAATTTGCTTATTTCCATTACGTGGTACGAAAAAGAATATTCAACTTATAATAAAGAATTTTGTGACATAGATATTTTTATACAATTATCATTATTAATTAATGTTTAGAAAAGAAAATGTTTTAGTAACTTGGAAGAAAAAAAACTTTACTAAAAAAGAAAAAAAAACGGGTTTTAATTAATATTACGTAGATCAATAAAGTATTAAAATTAATTGTGTTTTGTACTCCTCAAACGTTTTCCTATCTTGCGCCACTAAATTACTTCGTTGGTCGTTCAGTCGCTCTTTTTAAGGGGGTGTGGAAGACCGACCTCTCCACCGGTACCGGCCGGACAGCAGTAATTCGTTATAACTCGGTTATTACTAAAATTAACGACTTGTCCAAATTTGCTTGCCCTCTGTCATGTAATCTATCTTCTGCAAAGTTTTGATTCAAAACTTCAAGGACACCTTTACAAATTCTAGGAACGAAAAATGACGAGATTTCGTTCCAAGAATTTTCAAATGCGTCCTTGAAATTTTGACTCTAAACTTTGCAGAATGATAGATAATTACATTACGGAGGGCAAGCAAATTTGGATAAGTTGATATAATTCTAGTAATAATTGAGTTATAACCAATTGCTGCTGTCCGGCCGGAACGGTAGGTCGCACAATAGAGGTTAGTTTTCCACACCCCCCTTAATTCCTGATCCATTGTTACAATGCTATCTTTAAAAAAATGATGGATTTGTTATGAAATCATTTGATTTGTGATTTGGTTGGTGAGAGTAATGGGTTGCTAGGTTACAAAAACAAAACTTACAGATGACTAGTTAATAGAAATTCTATCAGAATTGCAACGCTTCTTCAACATATTTTTCACATTTGTTGGCGGCAAAAATGGTCAAAATTTTTTACTATCAACTAATTTGGTATTTTAATTCTATATTTCAAATACCTAACCGACGAAGCCATTCAAAATCTAGTAAGAAGCGATTTGTTATGGCGATGCGTAAGAGAGATAGTCACATGGCAAAATAACGGTTTACACCTTATAGAATAAAGCTGTAAATAGTAATACTAAATTCTGTTTATATCCTGATAAACTATTTGTTAAGAGTATAATTTTTACAATACTAGCCCTCTAAGTTCAAGCGCGCAACACGCGCAGAGATCACCGCCATTTTTCTTTTTCAGTCAATGATAGTACCTACACTTTATCCACCTAACGCTATGAAGTTGCCTTCTAAGCTTCAATTCGATACTATCGCATTCTCCCTTTTATAATAGGGATATGATTAAATTCGCAAACTCGCATAGACACTCCCTTTTAATTGTTTACCAAATTGAAAGTTCAAGTTCAAATCACAGCTTGATCATACAAAGATTTAGTAGCTTCAAATCGACCAATTACAATCATTATAGGTGATAATCTCAAGTCCATCTCTTTTTTGTATAGGACAAAATAACTGTTTTCATACATATTATCAATTAATTATTTCCAATGGCCAGTTTCTGTTTTTCTGTTTATTTTTAATGGACCAATTTCTACGAGGGTACTGGTATAGTTCCATATGAGAACACAATTAATTACTACTATGCTCCAGTTATGGTATGCTAAAAAGTATGGTATACAGTTATGGACGAGAGCATAGTAACTCGATCATTTACCCTACAAGTACGCTTTTTCTTGAACAAAATTTAGTTCTTATAATGGATTTTATAGATTTTTAATGATCAATTATTAAGCCACATGTACGTTTCGATGTTAACGAGAATGATTTCTCTTTCATGCACAACCATCATCGGCCTGCATGCAGGGGCAGGAATAAAATCTACCATGAACGTCCTTAAAAGAATCAACGGAAGTAACCCTTATCAGCAGATAATTATTAACTTCGGCACAGTTTATCTCTCTATTGAAGATATTATCATTTGTTCGGGAAATTGATGGAAATAGTTTATCGGAAACGAATTACAATGAAACCCCAAAATGTTACGATAATTTATAGGGAACAGAACATCGGAAAAGCTTATATTCTCGACAAATGCCTTGCATTCATTTAATCACGCTTATCCCACTGTTTGGTGCCAAATTCAGCCAAAACCTAGTCAAATATTTACCCCACTTTTCCTTTAGAATGTTTTCTTAAGCGATGCTATTAACACATGCATTTTGGGGTCTCGTTACGAAAATGCTAGTGCAAACGAAAGCTCTAGGTATACATTCAAAATGGCGCCAGAGCCCTGAAAGTTTTCTCCCCAATTTTCAGCGTCGCGGGAACGCAAATGGCACCCGAGAAGCGCAAAAGCAAGACAGACGACAGCGCGGTCGCCAACACGGAAATGGAAACATGTTCTTTGTGAGAATTCGAGCGCGAGCGCGCGCGCACACAGCAAAGCTCGTTCGCTGTTCCTCACACACCCGCAGCACACGCCGCCAAGCGTGTATACAACACTCAAGCTATATAGCGCGTGCTTGTGTGTGTGCGAGCATTCCCGATGCGAATGAACGTTTTGACTGGTGGTTCAATGTAAATATGACGTCACGGAGAACGAGAGCGAACGCCGGCCGGTATATATGTTGACTGATATATACCGACTCAATACGTGTGCGCGCGCGCGCAAACGGTGTGACGTCACGCAAGCTCACCCTATATAGAGTGAGCGTCGTATCGTATCGTTCGCTCGTGTCTTCTTTTTTTTCCTCGGGCTTTGACACGCGGCTGCGTACGTATACACAAACATACTGTATGCTGCAGGTTTGAAAAAAATAAAGCTCGCGCGCGGCGTACTTAAAGGTTACCTAGAAACGCCTGTAAATAGGCTTGCCATTGTGACGCAGCGCATAATGGACGACGCGCGCGCTCGGACCATATGATTGTCAATCCCAACTTTTTTTCCCTCCTCGATTTCCTAGGATGTGACGCACGCGCGACGTGTGTTTATGTATACATAGGCATGTGTATATATACGCGCAGGTCGCTGACTGTCGACGAGCCGGGGAGCGAGAGCCATGAATCGCTGTCCAATATCGACGGTTTCGTGAATTACGCGCTGTATACACGGCAGTGGGGGAGAGAGAGAGAGAGGACAGTGAGAGAGGGAGAGAGAGAGAGAGACACACACACAGAGACAATCAGCGATTGTGTTTAATTTGTTATTAAAGGTGTGAATTATTTTTTGTTTCGATTTTTTTTTCATTCAGACTTTCGCTTGCGTGAAATGTAGTACACTGGCCGGTCAATTGTATTTCGACCAGTTTATTTCATAGCTATATACCGCGGTCAATGTGGATCAATTAGTTTTTTATGATATTAATAAACGAGATATTATAAAAGTGAGAGTGGATCATCGTATGTTTATAATAAGATAATTGATTTGTGATTTCAATTAAGCTCATAATCTGCATTTGTTATTTTTGTTGCATATTATATCAATTGAAAGTATCTTTCATGATATATTCTGTGATCCACACACACAGTAATTTGGAATATTTTTAAAATGATCGTTTTTTTTTATAAGGGCTTATTATGAAAGTGGTTGATTCCCTTAAAGTTTATGGCATTATTTTACCTGATAATATTTTCATAGTAGCTTATTATAATCATTTATTTTTATCATGAAATTTATTACAGTCTTATCATTAATTTTGGTAACCTAATAATTATTATTTTCGTCATAATATTGACGATATAGTATATTATTGATAACTATAGTACTAAGCAATCATTCTATGTTTAAAACCAGGTATAGTTTGAAAACAGTTATCAATCCTCATTAATAATTCATCATTATTATATTTATTACACAAATTATGATCTTAGAAATGAACTAAATCTATTCTGAAGTAGCTAATACTAATCACATTATTATACAAATAGTTAGCTTATAAATAAATAAAATGGTTAGTTGCCATAGCCCATCAAGCAAAAGTCCCGTGTAAGACGTATCATTTTATCATAATGGAGTTATTATTAAAAAATATCAGTAGTGAATGAAATGATGTAAGCATATAAAAAAAAGAAATATTATAGTGCATAGGATGCCAGGTACATCCTTGTGGCTTAAAATATTCATCCAACTACCAATAATTGATTTACAAAAATAATAGATAAAATTATTCCTTCAAAAGTGACTAAAAAAAGAACCCCCCTGTCATCCACATTATTCCATAGTAGGAAAAACGAAAAACGCAATCCCTACAGTTTTTCAGAACTTTTTTTTTGTCCTACAAAATGTACATATATCCAGCAGACCATGTCCTCAGCAACCCCGTATGTCGGGGGTAGGTATACACGTCGCTCACTTATACGAAGCTCGCATTCGCGTGCACGAGAACGAGCGCCGCGGCACGGCCAACTTTTTCCCCTCTCGCTACCCTACACTTACTCGTCGGTACGACAGTTCTCTGCCACCTCGTTTTCTCCTCGCGCGTTATAGCCTTTCGCTCCTGTTTACCGATGCTGCGCACGCGGCTGCTGCTGCTACTACTGCCACCGCCGCCATCTTGGAAAAAGCCCCAAAAGCGACGCGCGCGACTGCGCTCTCGGCACCGCTTGCCTAGCCTAGGAAAAACAAAATGAAGGCGCTTGCGCAGCGCGGCCCGGTATTGAGCGGGCTGCCCGGCGCCTTTTTGCATTTTCCACCCTCCCCTGCGCCGCCGCCGCCGCCCCGCCGACGCGTCGCACCCTCTCGCGCGTGTATAGAAGAGAGATGGAGAGAGAGAGGAGGACGTTCCTTCGGGTAGCGTATATACGGCGTCTTTTTTTCGAGGTATACTGCGCGTTTTAACGCGTTTTTAAATGCGCGACGCGAAAAAAGCCACGCGGCAGCTGATCCGTCTATGATTGCCGGTAATCGCGGCGCCGATAAGGCTTTTTGCCGTGGGGGGAGAGAGGGGAGCTCTCGCGTCGTCTGGGTTTCTTTGTGCTCTGGTGCGAGGGAGACAGAGGGTTGATTAACGCTCTGGGCGCGCGATCGCGATAATTCGCGCGCACATATATAGGGAAAAGTAATTTGTAATGCCGCGGATGAGTCGGGCTTGCTTCTTGCGCGTGAGCTGATCGCTCGCGTGTGTGACATGGATTAAAGTTGATCGATTCTTCGAGCTCTGCAATAATGAGTGGAGTTAAAATTTATCTATCGATCCGGGGTTTTTTGTTGCATAAATTTTTCAATTTAAACTTATTGTTTTAGAAAAAGATTGTACGTATATTATTAACATACCTATACAAATACTAAATCTTCATTCTTTGAATATATAAAAAAATTAATTAATCGACAAAGTGGTCAGAGATTTTACAGAGATTGCTGTTGTAAAAATAAACATACTCATGCAAAGTAGGCATTGTTACAAAATGAATTTATATTTCATAAACGCGATGTATATGCTTTAATGTACTTTTCAGCATTATCGGCAATGAATTAATGATAAACATTCTCCATACCCCACATCTTAATGATGCGTAATCCCGCATAAATTATACAAAAATAAACTCGCATCTCGAATTCTATCGATAATTTCTCACACCCAAAAATAACGTCCTTAAAGAAACACGACCAAACACATTACAAACAAGATGATTAAGGAGCACAAATAATACTCTTGGCTCTCTGGCGGCAAGGGAGCTGGGTGAGTGTTAAAAAGAAATCCATTTTAAAACGTTAAGAGAATTTACGCCCTCGCGCGCGCTCACGGCTCTCAAGGGTGATGATGGGAGAGTGTGTAGTTTCGCACGAGTGCCGAGAGCTCTCTTTAATAATCCCACATTCTTAAGCACGCTGACTTAATTTACATTTAAACCGACGCCGCCGCAGCTCGTATAAAAGAAATTCCTTCATTAGCAGCTTCGCTCGTGACACGTTCCTTCTCTCTCTCTCTCCCTGGCGCGCACTTGTGCAGTTAGCGATATACGACAGGACGCGCCGCGCCGCCGAGGCGTTTTTATTGCGTGTGCTATGTGGCACCGGACGTGTCGCCACCACGTCAGTGGCGACCTGTATATGTGTACAGAAATGCAAATGGCTCTCAGGAGGGAAGGGGTTGCTGCGGATGGAAAAAAAAAGATTAGCGGGTTGGGGTAAGAAACCGGACAGCAGCGCTGGACCGTTGCAGGCTGCGGCGACGGCTCAAGAAAAAGACGCGATCGATATACAACGTTGTTGTGGAAGCGGTTATCCGCTACCGTGCATGATGGCTAAATGGCTTTATAATCGATCGCCGGCGCTTTTTAGCGCGTTTGCGAGTTCTTTGGGGTCAAGTTGGTTGGCGAATTGCGCTCATTAGCCCTTTTGTCGACGCTAATCCGAGGGATTAAATTTTAAATTTATTTCAAATGCTGAGTGAAGCTGTAAGGTATCGATAAATGTAAGGGTCGTTTTTTATATTTAAATGAATCTTTATTGCAGTAGAAATAGACGGGGTTTTTGTAATTCTCAATACGAAAAATTAAAAAAGAAAAGTTGGGCTGCACGAGAGCAAAATAATGCGATATTTCCATACTTATATTGTCTCGCTCTTACAAATTCTTGAAAATTTCTCTCTTGTTTTGGTCCTTTTAGTCAATATAAAAAGTATTATCGTCTTGTCTTGAAATTCTTGTTCATATTGGAGTTATGTAGTCATGCAACAGTAAACAAGTCGCTTATTAACAAAATTCTTAAACTCAAATAGCTAGGGGACGCGAGGTCCACACAAAAAAGAGAGTTCCATAGACGTGCAACGGGAAACAAATCGATTGTTTATAAAATTCTTAAACCCAAATAGCCGGGGGATGCAAGGTTTACGTCAACGAGAAAGGCACACATATGTGAAATAGTAAGTTTTTTAAATAATTGACTCGTTCACTGTCGTACATCTCCGTAGATCCCTTTTCTTTGCAAGGACCTCACGCACCCTCCGGGTATTTGGGTTTCAAACCTTTTTAAATGATTCACTAAAGTTACAAATGTTACTGAATTTCAAGAATAATTTAACTGAACGTAATTTAATTTACAAATTCACTAGGTTTAATATAAAAACAATAAAATTTCGGCACAAGTATAAATAAATGCCAAATTTGAAATTGGATTTTTCCTGCTATATGTGTGCTGCCGACCAGTCTGGTTCGTGCGTCGCCGCCAGGCGGCGCACCCTCTCCCTGTGGCCCCACGTACCTAAGTAAACCGGACCGAGGGGATATACCGAATATTTCGTTACAGATGATAATCCTCCCCTTTTTTCATGATAATTTTTCTCTTTCCCTCTATTTCTTCAACAATTGGAGGTTACATCCCCGTTATTATGATTATTTCGATAAATTATTTCGATTAGAAAATGTTAAGTTATTTTCAAGACAAGACAAAATTCTTTACATTCTTATCACCTTAATCTTGATGTTGTATCGAAAACTGCATAGAAATATTGTATCGATTATTGTTTTAAATATTGAGGCAAGACAATACAATATCAAGATTAATCTTGCTATATCGTGTAGCCCTATAGAAAAGTTAATATATTTTCTTCTGGTTTTTTACTTTTGGTGAAATTATTGAAAAATTTGAATCATATATCGTTGTGATGGCCTAGTATTAAGTAGTTAAAAAACAAAATAAGGGATAATTTATTGGACGTTTACTATATTAAATAGATTTCTTCCCTTTTATTAAATTTGAATATAGAAATCAATGTTTCACAATACATCAGAGACGAGGAGCAAATATGTATTTTCCATTGTATTACCCGAGCCGGGATAAATCACATTGGAATAGTAATTATATATCATTCCGCTGACGTAATACTGATAGATTACACAAAATTATTCGATAAAAGGTATCGGTAACGCCATCATTTTCGATATAATATTCTGTAAAAAGAAATAGCACATATTTAAATATTTATTTATATCGGCACACCAAAATTAATAAATGAATTGTTAAAGTATAATACAATCATTCAAATAAAACGTTAAACAGATATTATACAAATGAAATCTTTCTCGCAAATTACAATCATTTAATGCACATTGCCGTATAATTCAGGAATGTTCATCTATTGAAAAATTCAACCCGCTGCGTTCACGCTCCCAATACATACAACATGTGCTAAAAATCATCCTGAAAAATTATACCAGCGAGTAAATAAGTTTAAGTTTACCCTATCAACCTCAAAGTATACACAGCAAGCAGCACAATATTTGCACGGATGGTAATTCGAAAAACAAAAGGAAAAACCACGTTGAATTAGCAGAATCTTCTTATTTGCTATATATATATATATCGCTCGCGAGCAAAATCCACACGCGCGGCATAGCCGGCAGGGTTCGCAGGGGGGGACGAGCGCGCGCGGGCACAGGGCGGGTGTGGGGTAGAGAACGGGGGGGTCGTCGCATTTATTAAGGGACGTTAAAACTCGTCCCTCCCTTCCTTCGCCTCCTGGACGGCTGCTCCTCCCCACCAGGGCTGCCTTGGCCCCCCACCGACGTCGCGACTTGCCCTCCTAGAAAACAGTGGAGGGGCCGCCGCGCGATTAGATAAGTAGGGGAGGTTAGATGAAAGTTTAGATAATTCGCCGCCGTCGCCGCCGTCGACGCTTGGGGGGAGCTCGACTCGTTCGACCATCTTGTCTCTCGCGTCGAGCTGCTTCCCCTTTCGATTGCTGTATTTGTTGGTATATGCTTGATATAAAATTCAACATTTTTTAAAATTACTTCCGAATATATAACTGTGTTACGAGGTTTTCATTACGTATTTATTATGGGCGTAAAATACCACAACGCTTGAAATTTTTATTTCGTCGATTGCGAGTTTTTGCAGTATGCAACCTTTGTTACTTGCCAAACTTGCTATTTATTTTGAATTTTATTTTCATCTACGATTGTATTTTTTTATTGCTAGATATGTTTTTTTGCCTTCGGAGTAAAATAAACTATCTGGCAATTCTAGTTGATAGATAGTAGAAGAATGTACCATGGTGGCGTTTAAATTTATAGGAAATAATCTCATGAAATTTCAACTTCATTTATATACTTATTTTCTAAGTACTATATAAGCATAAGTCAATATGTAATTGAACGTGCTATAAAATGATCTCGATTGTATTTCTGTAAAAAAATTTTAAAAAGAACTGCATATACTGAATATAAATTATGTATATAGTAATAAATTGAATTAATCGTTTGTATCGGTAAAGATATCAATTACATATGTATTCTTATAATAAGGTGAAGTTAAAATTTCGCGAATATTACGAACGGATTAATACGATCGATGCATATGCAAACAAATGCATTACATTAATTTTACGAGTACGTTAAATATCAAGCATAAGCGACACTTACTATTTAACAAATTATAATTATAAGACCAATTATTTACAAACTGCGTTTATTGACGTTTTAAAATCAATATGCGTGCGCTGAAAATGTAATATACAATGCATAAATATTTATCAGAACTTCAGTAATTTAATAATATATGATACTTAGTAAATATAAATATTTATTTTATTATAAATTTACTCTGTATAATAACAGATTAAAGCTGTAATAAGCATGTCGCATGAAAATTCGAAAATATAATACATATGCTGATATTGAATTGCATACCGGCGAAACGTGATTTTGTCATCGAACTCGCTTCTTTTTTCGCGTCCAACAGTCGCACACGTCGAAAATCGCAACGTTTTCATAACGACACAACTATATAATTTCAACGAACTTTCATCCCGCGCAAAACTAGAGAAATTCCTCATTAAATATATATGCGCCTCCGTAATAGTCGCGTCAACAAAAGCTGAGAGCGAAAAAAATCGCTATAGCGAATTGAGTATATCCCCCTCCTCGCGTTCGCGGCCACCCGTCTACACCGCTACCAACATAGACAGGCAGACGCGCAGCGATTTTCGCGAAAAGCCGTCTTTTTGGCATGCAGTGCCGCCGCGGGAGAGTGAGCGAGCGAGAGGGAGGAACAGAGAGAACGAAAAGCTCGCAACGCGACGCGACGCAAGCCTGTTACGGCATTGCATTACGCATTATTTAATGGACGTTTCTCGCTTTGTGTCCGGCCGACTCATTAACCGGCGGCCGAGTCCCCGATTGTACATACGCAGCAGCAGCAGCCGCTGCTCTCTCTCTCTTTCCCTCTCTGTCCCTTTGCAGCGCGTAGCGTCGCTGCATAATGAACAGGACACCCCCGTCCACCCGCTCGCTCTCTTCTTTTCGTACAGCTGCATATAGGGTCCCTCTTTTTTCCGCGGCCGCCGCGCACGCGCCTACCTTCTTTCGCCCTCCCGCGCGTCAACCTATTATTTCGACGTATTACGTTACGTCACGTTGCATTACGTGCCTCGCGGGCTCTCGCGTTAAAAAAGTACCTCGCGTTCGCGTGTAGAGGGTAACAGAGGAGGAGAGAGAGAGAGAGAGAGAGAGAGAGAGGGAGAGAGACTACGCGGCTTTTCGTGTTCGGCGATGTACGCACGCCGAACATGCCGATTACACGCGCGCGCCCTGCCCTGCGCGCACACGAGCATCCGAGTGTGGGTGTGCAGGGTGAGCTATATATACACACTCTTTCGCGCCTTGCATGCGCTTCTTTCCGTGGATCCGCGTGTGTGATGGCTGCAACGGGACATTTCGATGCGAGCGAGCTGCGCGAGCTGGATGGATGTGGGTGTGTATAGAGCGAGGAAGCTAATTTTTCCGCGTCTTCTTTCCATACGAAGAGGGGAGCGCGTCGCTGTGCCTTTGAGCTTTTATTACTCGAGTGCAGTCTGTGAATTTTAATATACTCTTAACAAGTAGGAGTAGTCGAGTTTGTTATATGGCTTTTTCTTTGCGATTCGCATAATATTTTTAATATCTTATAAATATTAAACTTGTCAATCAGGAATAGAAAAATACCAAACAATACATTAGAAAATTTTTGAATTGGCTTCGCTTTGAAAGCGATATAAAGTATGATGAAATTAAGTTATTGACTTTGATGAACATGATTCGGATTTGTCTCGTTAGTATAACACCAAATTCTGTTATTCTATTTTTTCAGGCACCACTTTACAATTTATTCCTTCAATTTTCATTAAACAACACGAGGAACACTCATATACCCCCTGATTTAACCCTCCACCACGTCCACCTCAATTTTCCCCCGCCTCCGCTTTCTCGTTCAACATTTGATAAAAAAAATCCGGTCGGTTGCCGTTTATCAGCGCGCTTCCCACCGCATCCCTTTATTCGACGATCGACAATCACTCGGCAATCTGTATCAAGCGCGATCATGATCAGGCCGGTGGGAGGTAAACCTTGGTGCCGATGCTTTCAAAGCACGAAAAAGAAGTCGCGCTAGCTGGCCTGGCGAAAGCCCCGCTGTAAAATGGAATGCCCGGTGTGCCTGCGGTATAGCGTAGCGCACTGCACGTAGAACATACACACACACACCCACACACACACTTACGTGCGGGAAGAGTACGCGAGAAGGGGGGGGGGGGTGAAGCCGCGCTATATACAGAGCCGGCGGGCGACACGGGGTGCTGCCCTCTCTCGGTTGAAATTAGAGGACGTCGTCCCAAAGCTCGAGCTATTTCTCTCTCTCTCTCTCTCTCTCTCTCTCTCTCTCTCTCTCTCTCTCTCTCTCTCTCTTTCGCTCTCCCTCGTTGCTCTCTATGTGCTACACGCGTTTGGATTTCCTATGCACTATTTCCCGCATGCGGCCGCGCTCGCTCGCGCGATCTCGTTTGTGTACAGTCATCGGCAGAATTTTCTTTTCAACGCGGCGTTGGGATTTTAAATATAAGAGACCGAATGTTGGCTGTTTCATCGGAATTCATGCGTTGGTTAATAACTGTGGGGATGTCGTACATGAATACGCAAATTTGATTTACTTTTTTTAGTCATTGATTAGTTTAAAAAAGGTTCTGATGATCAATTTTCATTGAATATTCAGCTGAAGAACTGAAATAAGTGATGTACATCTTCATTTTGTAACGACTGTGTTACAGATCTAGATTAACCACGATAACATGATAAATCTTTAGATTCCATCTAAAAATCATGAGACTAGTAGAAATAGTTGAATTTTATTGAATGTTGAATACATATACCAACTATTTTCGTAAGACATGTAATTTCATCATAATGACGTTTTAATGGCCCATTCCACTTAGTCTTGATTTAGTCAAATTTATAATAAAACCATATAGAAATATTAATTATTTCTTAGAAAGAAAATGGATTAGGGCTGCACGATATAGCAAGATTAATCTTGATATTATATTGTCTTACCTCAATATTCAAAACTATAATCGATACAATATTTATCTTCAGTTTTTGATACAATATCAAGATTGTGGTGTCAAGAATCTTGTCTTGTCTTGAAAATAACAACATTTTCTAATCGTAATAATTTATCG